>VZQC01003206.1:2896458-3081706 GCA_009823505.1 Rhizomys pruinosus
CTGTATATCCCAAATCTAATTGGCTATTAGCTCTCTCCTTGGAGGAATAACCCATGGCTGATGCCACAAGCTTACATCCTCTAGTGGTTAGGAGATGTTATAAGCCACAGTAAGACCCTGTCATATTTTACAGAAAAAAATGTAATTCATGGATTAACATACCATCCAAACATCTGTGTCTATACCAAAGTAAACTACCATATTAGTTTGTTAGTACTGTTTAAATATCCATATATCTAATTGCTTGTGCTTCATAAGTAGGAATGAAAGGTTATTCCTGGACAAACTGTCAGCCCATGAAAGGAAATAGCCAGAATTGACCAGAGTCCAAAACGACAGCTCCAGAGAAAGTATACTGTTTTGCTTCTAGTCCACCTGTGCCCCTTTTCTAAACCTAGGGAACAATCTGTGGAAGAGGGGGCGTGGTAGAATGTAAGGGCTGCAATTGGGGTGAATAGTGAAACTACAGCAATACAGTCTGGAGACATTTGATCAACTTGATTGAACATACAAGCTCCCCCCAGCTGGATGGTGGGACCCTTGGGCTGTGTGGGTTTGGGCACAACTGCTTGCAAATTGGTTTTACATGAAGGATGCTTGTACTCATAAATTATTACTTATTATTAAAAATGAAAAAAAAGAAGTAAAAGAAAAAATAATAAAAAAAAATGGAGTTGTCATTTCTAGTGTACACCTGTCACCCAACGCTAGAACCTTAGAGAGGAACTGCATGCCTGGATAGAAGGACAGCCAGGGGCCTACACACTCAGTGTCCAGTTGGGATAACCCCCTCCACATACACTCAAGCTATTGATAATGTGGTTGAAAGTATACACTGCTGGTGCTGTGGTTTGCTGTGGTTGGGAGGATCCAGCAGTGTCAGTGATTTGAGGCTGCATAGCCAAAACTGAGGAAAAAAACAGCAGGAAGCAAACTGAGTTTTAACCATATTAACATTTGAGACAAACAAAGGGGGGAAAACAACAACAACAACAAAATACACATGCCAAAGACACAACAGAATAACAACAATATGGGAAAAGCTCAAAATAAATCCCTACCAAACTCAACCAAACCTGTAGAAGATCCCAACAACAAGATCTCCCTGGAAGGAAACCAAGACACTGACCTTAGAAGGAAAATTATAGACATAATTCAAAGACTATAAAGGACAAATCAGAGAACTAAAGGGAAAGAATGAAAAACTCATGAAGGAACTAGAAGGAAAGAATTATAAACTCTAGAAAGAACTAAAAGGAGAGATTGACAAACTCAGAAAAGAACTAGAAGAAGAGAAATATGAACTCTGAAAAGAACTAGAGGAAGAGATTGACAGCCTCAGAAAAGAACTAGAGGAAGAGAAATACAAACTCCAAAAAGAACTAGAGGGAGAGAATGACAAACTCTGGAAGGAAGTGGAAACATTGAAAGATCTCAGGCTGAAAGGAAAAAAGAAACTGACCTGCAAAGCGAGGAGCTACAAGAAGAGAATGAAAAGCTCCAAAAGGAAGTGGAAATACTGAAGAAACCACAGGATGAAATAACAAAGGAAATTGAACATTCATCCAATCAGCAGGAAAGGATGGGGAAAAGGCTCAGAAGCAGAATGGATGAAGCAGACGAAAGAATATCAGACCTGGGGTTGGAATGATGGCTCAGTGGTTAAAAGCATAGACTGCTCTTGCAGAGGACCCAGGTTCAATTCCCAGCACCCACATGGTAGCTAAGAACCGTCTTTAATTCCAGTTCCAGTGGAATCTGACGCCCTCTTCTGACCTCCACAGGATTGTATGACACGGGTGCACCAACCTACATGCAGACAGTACACTCATACATATAAAAGAAAGAGTATCAGACCTACAGAATAACACAGCTCAGCTAGAAACCTCAAGTAAAGATTATGAAAAATTAAAAAAAAAACACAAGTGTGCAACAACCAGGAAACGTGGGACACTATGAAAAGACCAAACCTCTGCATCATAGGGATAGAGGAAGGAGAAGAATCCCAAGAGAATGGTATTGATCAAATCTTCAACAGAATAATGGAAGAAAACTTCCCAAACTGAAAAAAGAAAAAACCATACAAATACGAGAAGCACAGAGAATACCAAATAGAAAAGACCAGAAAAGAAATTTCCCACGTCATATCATAGTTAAAACACTAGATGCTCAAAACAAGGACAAAATACTGAAAGCCACAAGAGAAAACAAAAAGTTACATATAAGGGGAAACCCATCAGAATTACAGCTGACTGAGTGCAAACAATGAAAGCCAGAAGAACAGGGACCAAACTATTCCCAGTGCTAAATGACTTTAGA
The DNA here is from genome assembly GCA_009823505.1 of Rhizomys pruinosus. Lineage (NCBI taxonomy): Eukaryota > Metazoa > Chordata > Mammalia > Rodentia > Spalacidae > Rhizomys > Rhizomys pruinosus. The sequence goes on from VZQC01003206.1 coordinate 2,898,778, forward strand.
TGCCAACCCAGATTATTATACTCAGCAAAAAATGCCAATCATAGTTGGAAGAGAAAGGAAAATCTTTCATGACATAAACAAAATGTGTCAGAAAAACCCAACACTTCAGAGAATACTTGAAGCAATACAAAGAACAGAGGAAAGGAGCAACTATCCTTACAACTCAAGAGAGAAATTACCAAAAGCATAACAGAGTAAATAAATACCTAGACCAAAAATGCAAATGAAAAATAAGTTGAAAGGAAACAACACACATCTCTCAATAGTAACCTTAAATATTAATGGTCTAAACTCCCCAATCAAAAGACATAGACTGGGAGAATGGATTAGGAAACAGAATCCATCTATATGCTGCCTACAAGAAAACCATCTCACCCTCAAGGACCTTAGAGTGAAAAGATGGAAAAAAATTCCAAACAAATGGTACCAAAAAGCAAGCAGGGGTGCCTATTCTAATATCAGAAAAAATAGACCTCAGAGTAAAATTAATCAGAAAAGACAAAGAAGGCCATTATATTCTTATCAATGAAAAAATTAACTAGGAATATTTCACAATCTTAAATGTTTATGAACCAAACTCTGGTGCACTAAACTTTATAAACACTATCCTTCAAGACCTCAAGATACAGATTAATCCCAGTACGCTAATAGTGGGGGACTTCAGTATCCCACTCAACCCCCTGGATAGGTCAACTGAACAAAAAATAAACAGAGAGAACTGAACAATACAATACACCAAATGGACCCCACAGATATCTACAGAATATTCCACCCAAATACCAGAGAATATACTTTCTACTCAGTGCCCCAGGAAACATTCTCCAAAATCAACCACATACTGGGACACAAAATAAATTTGAGCAAATACAAAAGGACTGAAATTATTCCATGCATTCTATCAGACCACAATGCAATACAGCTCAATATTAACACCAGGGTAAGCCCTGCTAACTATAAGAACATAGGGAGACTAAACAACACGATCCTGAACAATGAGTGGGTCAGGGAAGAAATAAAGAATGAAATAAAAGCATTCCTGGGGAGGCTGGAGAGATGGTTCAGCAGGTAAGAATGCCAACTGCTCTTGCAGAGGACCTGGGATCGATTCCCAGTACCCATATGGCAGCTAATAACTATCTTTAACTCCAATTCCAGGGGAATCTGCTGTCCACTTCTGACTTCTGCAGCATTGCATGATATGGGTACACCAAACTACATGCGGACAGTACACTCACATACATAAAAAATAACAAATACATTTTTAAAAATTAAAAAAAGCATTCCTGGAACTAAATGAAAATGACAATACAACAAAACAAAACCTGTGGGATACATTAAAGTCAGTCCTAAGAGGGAAATATATAGCCTTAAGTGCCCACATTAAAAAAAAAAAAATAAAGAGAACAAATAAATGATCTAACACTGCAGCTAAAAACACTTGAGAGACAACAGCAAAAACACTTGAGAGACAACAGGAGGAAATAACAAAAATCAGAGCAGAAATCAATGAAATACAAACAAAGAAAACAATACAAAAAAAATCAATGAATCCAAAAGCTGGTTCTTTGAAAAAGATAAACAAAATAGACAGACCTCTAGCCCAGTTAATCGAAAGAAAGAGCAACACCAAATCAATAGCATTTGTGATGAAAGGAGAAACATCACAACAGATAAAGAAAAGATCCAGACAATCATACAAGAATACTTCAAAAACCTATACTCTACTAAATTTGAAAACCTAAGAGAAATGGATGAATATCTGAAATCCTGGGATTCACCAAAGTGTAACCAAGGAGATATTGACAGCTTAAACAGACCCATAATACTTGAGGAAATTGAAGATTTTTTAAAATTTTATTTATTTTTGTATGTGTATGAATGCACTGTCTGCATGTAGGTTTGTGCACCTGTGTCATGCAATGTTGTGGAGGTCAGAAGAGGGTCTCGGATTCCCCTGGAACTGGAGTTCTCCTGGAATTGGAGTTACAGACAGTTCTTAGCCACCATGTGGGTGCTGGGGATCGAACCCGGGTCCTCTGCAAGAGCAGTCAGTGCTCTTAACTGCTAGGCTATCTCTCCAGCCCTGGAAATTGAAGATTTAATAAAAAGCCTCCAAACTAACAACAACAACAAAAAAAAGCCAGGCCCAGATGGTTTCACAACAGAATTCTATAAAACATTTAAAGAGGTCTTACAACCATTACTACTCAAACTTTTCAGAAGGATACAAACAGAGGGAAATATCCCAAATTCCTTCTATGAAGCCAGCATCACTCTAATACCAAAGCCAGGCAAAGACACAAACAAGAAAGAAAATTATAGACCCATATCATTAATGAACACAGACGCAAAAATTCTCAGCAAAATACTTGCAAATCTCATACAGACCCACATCAAGAAGATCATCCATCATGACCAGGTCAGATTGATACCAGAGATTCAGAGATGGTTCAACATACATAAAACAATAAATATCATAAAACACATAAATGGACTGAAAAGCAAAAACCACACGATCAATTCAATTGATGCCGAAAAAGCTTTCTACAAAATCCAGCATACCTTCATGCTTAATATCCTAGAGGGAGTTGGACTGGAGGGAACATTCTTCAATGTAATCAAAGCCATATACAAGAAACCCACAGCCAACATCATCCTAAATGGAGAAATGACAGAAGCATTCCCCTTAAAGGCTGGAACATGGCAAGGCTGCCCACTATCGCCACTCCTCTTCAATATAGTGCTTGAAATGCTTGCTAGGGCAATAAGGAGAGAAAATGAAATTAAAGGAGTACTAGTTGGAAAAGAGGAAGTCAAACTTTCCCTTTTTGCAGATGATATGATAGTTTACCTAAGGGATGCTAAAACCTCCACCAGAAAACTCTTAGAAACAATTAAAAGTTTCAGTAAAGTGGTGGGATACAAAATAAACCTAGAAAAATCAGTAGCCTTTCTTGACACCAACAATAAGCAACTGGAGAGGGAATATAAGGAGACCTTCCCAATCACATTAGCCTCAAAAAAAAAAAAATATCTAGGATTAAACCTAACCAAAGACACCAAAGAACTCTGTAACAAAAAATTTTAAAACCCTGAAGGAGATTGAAAATGACATCAAAAGATGGAAAGACCTCCTGTCCTAGTTTGTCTTCCACTGCTGTGACAAAACACTCTGACCAACACCAACTTGGGGAGGAAAGGGTTTATTCAGCTTACATCTCCTGGGTTACAGTTCATCACTCAGGGAGCCCAAGGCAAGAACTCAGGGCAGGAACCTGGAGGCAGGAGCTGAAGCACAGGCCATGGAGGAGTATTGTTCACTGGCTTGCTTCCCTGGCTCATGCCCAGCCTACCTTCTTATAAAGTACACAACAACCTGCCCAGGGTGGTAGTACTCATTGTGGGCTGAGCCCACCCACACTGCTTGACCATCAAGACAATACTCCACAGATGTGGCCACAGGCCAATCCAATGGAGCCAATTCCCCAATTGAGGCTCCCTTAACCCAGGTGTGTCAAGTTGACACTAAAGCTATCCAGCACACCTCCCATGCTCATTGATTGGAAAAATTAACATAGTAAAAATGTTCATTCTACCCAAATTAATATACAGATTCAATGCAATCCCAATCAAAATCCCCCATGAGCTTTTTCACAGACTTAGAAAAAAATCCTTAAATTCACATGGAAAAACAAGAGACCCCAAATAGCTAAAGCAACCCTGAGTGAAAAGTGAAATACTGGGGGGATTACATTACCAGACTTCAATCTATATTACAGCACTATAGTCATAAAGACAGCCTGGTACTGGCAAAAAAAAAGAACCATTGACCAATGGAACAAAACTGAATATCCAAACTTGAGCTCATATAACTTCAGCCACCTCATATTTGATGAAGGGACCAAAAAAGCTCAATGGAGGAAAGATAGCATCTTCAGCAAATGGGGTTGGCAAAACTGGATCACCATTTGTAGAAGAACAATATTAAACCCCTACCTCTCACCCAGTATAAAAATAAACTCCAAGTGGAACAAAGATCTCAATTTAAAACGTGAAATCCTGAAGGTGATAGAAGAAAAATCTGGCAGCAACCTACAAGACTTTTTAAAGGATAGGAAAAGACTTTCTAAAGCATAGGAAAAGACTTTCTAAATCAAACAGCAGCTGCACAGGAAATAGGGACAACAGCTGACAGGTGGGACCTCATCAAACTCAAAAGTTTTAGTAGAGATAAAGAAACAATCAAGGAAGTGAAGAGAAAACCCACAGAGTGAGAGGAAACATTCACCCTTGATACACCTGACAGAGCATTAACATCCAGAATATATAAGCTACTTAAAAAACAAAGAAGAAAATAAATGACCCACTCAAAAATGTAGTAAAGAGATGAACAGAGACTTCACCAGTAAGGAAGTAAAGATGGCTGAGAAACATCTTAAAAAGTTTTCAACATCATTAATAATTAAGGAAATGCAAATTAAAACCACACTATGGTATCATCTCACTCCAATAAGACTAGCCAAGATCAAGAAAACAAAAGATATCAAATCCTGGAGAGGTTGTGGGGAAAGGGGAACACTCATCCACAGCTGGTGGGATTGTAAACTCATATGAACACTATGGAAAGCAGTGTGGAAAACCCTTAAAAAACTGAAAATTAGTGTACCACCTGACCAAGCCATATCACTCCTGGGTATATCCACACAAGATGCACCCTACCACAAAGATACATGCACAGCTATGTTTATTTATTGCAGCCCTCTTCACAATAGCAAAGAGCTGGAACCAACCCAAATACCCCTCAATTGATGACTGGATAACAAAAATGTGGTACACCTATAAAATGGAGTTCTATGCAGTGGTAAAGAAAGATGACATAAACAAAGCATCAATAAAAAAAAATCCAAAAAAAAGAAAAAGAAAGATGACATCATGAGCTTTGCAGGTAAATGGATGGAATTGAAGCCATTGTGCTAAGTGAAGTAACACAGTCCCAGAAAAAAAAAAGGCAAATGGTTTTACTCATTTGTGGATGCTAGCACCAAATCCCCAGTTAGCAGGCAAACTGAGCAACTTTATTATTATGTTTCATTGTATCTGAAAGCAACTGTGCTATTCCAGTGTGAATCTCTTAATTGGCTGTAGAATTGTCCTAGCACTTGTATTCACACATTCTAATTATCATATATGGATGGACGATATGTATTCATATTCTTAAAAAAACGAATGTAAAGTTCGCATCTTTTTACCTGCATGCAACTTTACTATTAAAATGTGAATCTCTAAATGTGTTTAGGAATCAACCTATAGTTTATTTTCATAATTTGTAATTTTGACTTATGTGTGGAGTGTATATATGCATATTTTGGAGTAATGTAGAATAAGATAATTTTTTTAAATCAGCATCAATCTTACTTCATTTCCAGGATCCTCACCTTTTTATCAAAATGGCTTACCCTGGAAATGGCCTGTGGTCTTGCAGTCCTTCTGGAGTAAAGGGAGTGTCTTGGGGAAAAGTGAGCTTGTTCAAGTTCATTTCTGTAGACATCAGGAGCGCAGAGAAGGAAAACACATGTGCTAACCATCTACCTGTGGGGATTGGAGCAAGAAGACTTCAAGGTGACACTGACTTCCTAATGTCCACATTTTTGTGACATCTCTCTTCTTGACTGAGTGTTCGTGGGGTATTCCATGTAGTCCCAGGGTGAACCATGTGGAAAACATGTGCAGGGAAGTACAACACATGTACACATGTTAAGGTGTCCAAATACAGAGAGAGCTTTATTCTAAAAATGGCTCCCTTATATAGCAAGTGTGACTCACGTCCCAGGGACAAATCCTAAACCTTTGCATCTGCTACATCCCACCCCATGGGCGTGGTCAGGGAGGTCCCATTGGTTTAGAATGCTAGCCAGAGAAGTACAGCAAAGGTGATAGAGATCACTCCAACAAGTAGAGCATAAAGTCTGTGTAGAGGCTAAGCTTGTCTGCTGAGAAGGCATCCATGTTAGGAGAGCCACATGGCTTAGGGTGGTCCCTACAATGCATAGTGGATTCTAGAAAGCACAGGTGGCCTCCAGGAGCCAACCAAGCAAAAATTTGCAGCCTTCAGCCCCTAGCCACGAGGAAGTAAAGGGGACTGGTAACTTGGGGGATCAGAAGTAGCTTCTTCCCCACTAAAGTCTTCAGGTAAGAACACAAGCTGGGAGTGCTGTTGACTACACCCACTTAAGGCACAGGGCGAAAGAACCAGCTGAGAACTGCCTAAGCCACTAGCTTGTACTAGCATCCTACACCACAGTAGAAAAACAAGGCAGGGCACTGCAGACAGCTTTATATCACAATCTTCCATGAAGGCACCTCTAATCATCAAAAGGAAAATGAAGGAAGGGTCTTGGCACTTTCTCATCTCAAAAATTCCCAAGTGATTCTTCATATTTTCCCACCTCAACATCACCATCACCTTCAACCAAAATGTATTTTTTCCTCAAGTCTCTGCCACCTGTGTCTTGATGACTTCACTCATCATTTCATCTGTTTGTCAAACACAAAACTCAATCATTTTACTCCAATTACTTGATGTTTTCACATCATAGTAAATATTTACAATCCCACTCTTAGTCAAAATATTTAAATGTATAAACAAAAATTCAATCACATTTTTGAAGTTTACAGAAAGAAAGCATTCTGGAAAATATTTGCTCTACCATTATCATTTAATAAATAAGTCTCTCTCTCTCTCTCTCTCTCTCTCTCTCTCTCTCTCTCTCTCTCAAGTTATACATTAGAGCCATACAAAGAGTGATAGCAAACTAGGACAAGGAAACAAATTCAATACTCCTTACCCTACTAAGAATCTACTTTACACTTTGAGAGTGAAGTCCAGTGAGGTGACGTTTCTGCCTCCTCTGTTCTAAGAACACTCAGGGAGAGATTATTGCCTGAAGAGACAGAACAAACATATTAGCTCAACTCTCCTCATTGTCATAACAAAGCTACATAAATCATCGAAGGGGCCTCATCCACATGACTTCTTTTTTAATATAGTACTTTTATTGATGTTTTGTGTAATTCGGACATCATTTTTCAGTTCAATTTAGAATATTCCCCTTTACCTCCCCCCCACCCCAGATCATGCATTCTGCCATACATGTCCTGCAACTGTCTCTCAGTTTTTTTAAGTTTTTCTCTGTAAAGGTCCAGTGTTTTGGGCAGAGTTTAACTATATCAGTCTATTCTTTGACCCAGTCCTTATGTTGTTGTGGTTCCCTCTCAATTGTATTGTACCAAAATATGCCTATATGTACCACATATAGTACCACAATTATGTCCTCCAGGAATAAACTGTATGTTAGCTCCAATATATGTATAGGAGTTCACATTTTTCCCCTTAATTTTATATTGCTCTAAAACATGGATATATACCTTCTACCCATATACATTAATTGACATGTCTGAAAGTATGTGGTAAGTTAATTCTAGGGCTCATTAAGAGATTCACATTATAACATCACAGTTGCTTTCAGATAGAAAAAAATGTAAAAATAACACTGCTCAGCTTGTCTTTCAATTGGGGGATTTGGTACTAGCATCCACAAATGAGGGAAACGATTCCCCATTTGTTATTTTGGGACCGTGATACTTCACTTTAGCATAATGGCTTCAAGTTCCATCCATTTACTTGGAAAGTTCTTGATGTTATCTTTCTTTACCACTGCATAGAACTCCATTGTGTAGATGTACCACATTTTTGTTATCCACTAGTTGGTTAAGGGACACCTGGATTTCTTTCACCTTTGTGGTATTGTGAAGAGGGCTGCAATAAACATAGATGTGCATGTATCTTTGTAGTAGGATGAGTCTTATACCCAGAAATGGTATGGCTGGGTCAGGTGGTATGCTCATTTTGATTTTTTAAGGGTTCTCCACACTGCTTTCCACAGTGGTTGTATGAGTTTACATTCCCACAGAAGCGGATGAGTGTTCCCCTTTCCCCACAACCTCTACAGTCTTTTGTTTTCTTGATCTTAGCCAGTCTTGTTGGAGTGAGATGATCTCTTAGAGTAGTTTTAATTTGCATTTTCTTAATTATTAATGATGTTGAACACTTTTCAGATGTTTTTCAGCTATCTTTACTTCTTCACTGCTGAAGTCTCTGTTCAGCTCTTTACTCCATCTTTTGAATGAGTCATTGGTTTTCTTCTTTGTTTTTTGAAGAGTTTATATATTCTGGAAGTTAATGGTCTGTTAGATGTATCACTGGTGAAGGTTTCTTCCCACTTTGTGGATTTTTTCTTCACTTCCCTGATTGTTTCTTTCACTGTACAGAAGCTTTTGAGTTTGATGAGGTCCCACTTGTCAGCTGTTGTCCTTATTTCCTGTGCAGCTGCTGTCTGATTTAGAAAGTCTTTTCCTATGCCTATGTCTTGTAGGTTGCTGGCAGCTTTTTCTTCTATCACTTTCAGAGTTTTGGGTTTCACATTGATGTCTTTGATCTATTTGGAGTTGATTTTTTGTACAGGGTGAGAGGTAGGGGTTTAATTTTGTTCTTCTACAAATGGTGATCCAGTTTAACCAGCACCATTTGCTGAAGATGCTATCTTTCCTCCAATGAGCTTTTTTGGCCCCTTTATTGAATATGAGGTAGCTGAAATTGTATGAGCTCATTTGGATTTTCAGTTTTGTTCCATTGGTCAAGGGGTCTGTTTTTGTGCCAGTACCAGGCTGTCTTTATGACTATAGCCTTGTAATGTAGCTTCAAGTCCAGTAAGGTGATCCCCCCCGTTGTTGCATTTTTCACTCAGAGTTGCTTTGGCTATTCGGGTCTTTTGCTTTTCCAATTGAATTTAAGGATTTTTTTTTCCAAGTCTGTGAAGAAACTCATGGGGATTTTAATTGGGATTGCATTGAATCTGTATATTAATTTGGGTAGAATGCACATTTTTACTATATTAATTTCTTTCCAATGCATGAGCATGGGAGGTTTCTCCATCTTCTGATGTCTTCTTCAATCTCTTTCTTCAGGGATTTAAAATTTTTGTTGCAGAGATCTTTGGTGTCTTTGGTTAGGTTTGTCCCCAGGTACTTTTTGAGGCTATGGTGAGTGGGAAGGTCACTTTATTGAAAGTCTTGTTTCTAGTTTTCTGGTGGAGTTTTTAGCATTCCTCAGGTAAACTATCATATCATCTGCAAACAGGGATAGTTTGACTTCCTCTTTTCCAATTAGTACTCTTTTAATTTCCCTTTCTTGCCTTATTGCCCTAGAAAGTGTTTTAAGCACTATATTGAAGAGGAGTGGCAATAGGGGCAGCCTTGCCGGGTTCCCACCTTTAAGAGGAATGGTTCTAATTTTTCTCCATTTAGGATGATGTTGGCTGTGGGTTTGTTGTATATGGCTTTGATTATGTTGAGGAATGTTCCCTTCAGTCAAATTCCCTCTAGAACTTTAAACATGAAGGTATGCTGTATTTTGTCAAAGGCTTTCTCTGCATCAATTGAGATGATTGTGTGTTTTTTGTCTTTCAGTCCATTTATGCATTTTATGATATTTATTGATTTATAGCTTCTTATAATTATTTTCTGAAGGCTCTGCTTCCCAATTGAAAAGGAGTCAGTATCCCAAATTCCCACCAGTCACCACAAAGATATTCCATACAATCAACTGTGTTCTGTGAAATATTACTCTCAGCAAATCCAGTTGTAACATAACACCCCCTGTTTCTCCTTCCTCCTCTCAGTGTGGCCAGATCACATCACATGCAAGTTTTGTAACACTATTTTCCTAAGAGGTATGACTTTGCATCTCTAAGATGCCCAGATCCACATTAAAGTTTGAGAAGCATTGTAATAGCTATGTTTTCCTTGAATCCAAACAACTGACCCCCTTACGCTCTTCTTTACCTACAAATACCTATAAAGTTCTCCACAAAATCCAGAGAGAACAAAAATATGCATTTGGATAAGATACCCAAGTTTTAAACTTCTACCCAGGCCTTTTGGCCTCTCAGTTCATAATAGCTCATGGGGCTATTAGGACATGGTGGAAGCCTTAAGAGCTGGGTCCTAGTAGAAGAAAGTGAGGTCACTGTGGACATACCCGTGTAGGAGAGACTGAGAACCTGGTCCCACCTCCTCTCTATTCTCTCACTATGAGTTGAGTGGCTTTGCCCGTAACATATGTTCTCCACCCTGATGTTCTCCTTGGACACAGTACAAAGTTATCAAGCTAAGAAATCATAGACGAAAAGGTCCTAAACCATGAAACAAAGAAAAACCTTTCCTGGTTGTTCCACTTTTGTGTATTTTTAAATTTTTCATAATCTTTACTTGAGGTTTTTTGTTGTTCTGTGTTATCTTCCAGGTCTGATATTCTTTGTTCTGCCCTCTCCATTCTACTTCTGAGGCTTTTTCCTTTCCTTTCCTCTATTGGATGAGTGTTCAATTTCCTTTTTCATTTCATCTTTGTGATTTCTTTAGTATTTCCACCTCCTTTTGGAGCTTCTCAACCTCTTCCTGTAGCTCTTTGCTTCACTGGTTGGTTTCCTTTTCTATTTCAAAATGGGATCTTTTCAGTGTTTCCACTTCCTTCCAGAGTTTGTCATTTTCTAACTCTAGCTCTTTCTGGCATTTGTCATTCTCTCCATCTAGGTCCTTGAGCTTTTCATTCTCTCTCCTTGTTTCTCTGACTTGTTCTTTATATTCTTTGATTTCTTTGAATATGTCCGCAATTGTTCCTCTAAGATCTGTGTCCTGGGCCAGCCCAGGGGGATCCCACTGTAGGAATCTCCCACAGGGTTGGTAGAACTTGGTGTGGAATTATCCCACACCTTTCCCATGTTGTCCCTTCACTGTGTCCCTGGCATGTGGGTTTCTCTTTGCCTGTATTCCAATGCGAATTCCAAATGCCTCTTCACTGTGTTGAAAACTTGCTTTTCTTGTCTCCTTCAGATGCCTTCATTGTTTGTTTGTTTGTTTTTCTCCTTGCATATGGAGTGTTGACTTGTCTAAGTTTTAGGCTTACTATTGGAAGTCTAACTCACTCTTCCCTTTCTGTTCTAAAGGTTCTCCAAAGAATCCACTTGGACACTCCTTCAGCAATTCCAGTTGGGGGTCGGGGGATGAGGTACTCTGTGCTTCAGATGGTCCTGGGAAATCCCCAATCTAAGCTCTGTGCACTCAAGTCTCCAGCAATATTTTCAAATCTATCTATAATTCTGTTTAGGAATTTGGATGATTTGGGCTTTGTGCCTATAGCTTATAATATCACTAGAGACCTGTCACAAATCTGTAACCTTGTAATTCACTTACCTGTTGATGCTCAAAGATATACATATGTAATTTTAATAGGGACCATTAAATAATATCTTCCATTATAGCACTATTTCCAGTCAGTCGTAACTTTATGAAAAAATTTCCTGGGCTGGAGAGATGGCCTAGAGGTTAAGAGTGCCGACTGCTCTTGCAGAGGACCCGGGTTCGATCCCCAGCACCCACATGGAGGCTGAAAACCATCTATAACTCCAATTCCAGGAGAACTCCAGTTCCAGGGGAATCTGACACCCTCTTCTGACCTCCACGGCATTGCACAACACGGGTGCACAAACCTACATGCAGACAATACATTCAAATAAATAAATAAATAAATAAATAACCTCAGAAGATGGAAAAACCTCCCATGCTCATGGATTGGGAAAATTAACATTGTAAAAATGTCCATTTTACCAAAACTCTTGTATAGATTTAATGCAATCCCAATCAAAATCCCCAAGAGTTTCTTCACAGGCTTGGAAACAAAAGTTCTTAAATTCATTTGGAAAAACAAAAGACACCGAGTAGCCAAATCAACCCTGAGTGAAAAGAGCTACAAAGGAGGGATCTCTATACCAGATTTTAAACTATACTACAGGGCTATAGTCATAAAAACAGCCTGGTACTGGCACAAAAACAGACCTGTTGACCAATGGAACAAAACCGAAGATCCAAGTCTGAGCACATACAATTTCAGCCATCTCATATTTGACAAGGGGGCCAAGAAACCACAATGGAGAAAAGACAGCATCTTCAGCAAGTGGTGTTGGCAAAACTGGATCACCACTTGTAGTAGAATGAAATTAAACCCCTACCTCTCACCCTGTACAAAAGTCAACTCCACATGGATTAAAGACCTCAACGTGAAACCCCAAACTCTGAAGATGATAGAAGAAAAAGTTGGCAGCAGACTACAAGACATAGGCGTAGGAAAAGACTTCCTAAATCAGACAGCAGCTGCACAAGAATTAAGGTCGACAATTGACAAATGGGACCTCATCAAACTCAAAAGCTTCTGTACATCAAAAGAAACAATCAAGGAAGTGACGAGAAATCCCACAGAGTGGGAGGAAACCTTCACTGCAGATACATCTGACAAAGCATTGATTTCCAGAATATATAAACTACTCAAAAAACAAAGAAAGAAGAAAACAAATGACCCGCTCAATAGATGGAGCAAAGAACTGAACAGAGACTTCACAAGCGAGGAATTAGAGATGTCTGAGAAACACCTCAAGAACTGCTCAACATCACTAATCATTAAGGAAATGCAAATGAAAACCACTTTAAGATATCATCTTTCTCCAATAAGACTGGCTAGGATCAAGAAAACAAATGATACCAAGTGCTGGAGAGGTTGTGGGGAAAGGGGAACACTCATCCACTGCTGGTGGGAATGTAAACTCGTACAGCCACTATGGAAAGCAGTGTGGAGAACCCTCGGAAGACTTGGAATGAACTTGCCACCCGACCCAGCCATACCACTCCTAGGCATGTGCCCTCAAGATTACGCCACCACAGAGATACATGCACGGCCATGTTTATTGCAGCTCTCTTCATAATAGCAAGGAGCTGGAACCAACCTAAATGCCCCTCAACTGACGAGTGGATAGAGAAAATGTGGTACATCTACACAATGGAGTTCTATGCAGCAGTAAAGAAAGACGACATCACGAGCTTTGCAGGAAAATGGCTGGAGCTAGAGGACATCATGCTGAGTGAAGTAACACAGTCCCAGAAAAACAAATGACGAATGGTATCCCTCATCTGTGGATGCTAGTGCCAATTACCCAATTGTAAGTATTTCTTGTATAGGGCCCCCTGAGCTTTTGTCCAAAGCAGTTGGGCATAACGCATTTTGGAAATAACAACAGCAACAGAAAAGACTGCATCAAAGAACTGACTGAAACAGTGAACTTCTGCTCAAAACAGTCAACTTCCCCATGGAAAATATTGAGAATGACTAAGAGATGGAAAGCATGTCTGGCAGAATGCATGAGCTCTGGCGGGGTGGGGGAATGAGTGGGAACATGGGTCTAGATTTGTTAAAAATAAATAAATAAATAAATGTATGTGAAAAAAAATAAATAAATAAATAAAAATTTGAAAAAGAAAAAATTTCCCTATTGGCTAATATTTTCCAGGCTTAATCATACTCTTGATGTGAATTTTTTCAATTAAACTACACAAGCCAATTTTTAGCTCTTTGAGAGAAGGGGACAAAAACACATACCAGACTCTTAACTGTCCAGCAGGTTCCCTTTTATAAATGTTTATTTAACACACTAACAGTCACACTTTACAAGTAGGCTGGCCTGCCTTACGTCTCAGCTTTCTCAGAGGTACAGGCAAAGGTGCTTTTCTGCTGGGAGGTCTCTGATAGCTATCCCAATTATCTCTTCATCCTGGGAATGAATAGCAGTGAGCTTCCTGGGAGGTGGAAGGCCACTTAACATCCCCACAGAATATTCCACTTAAAGATTTGCCTCCCCTCCCTATAATTGTGGCAGAGTTTTCCACTCAGGGACTAATAAGCAGTAAGCCATTTATATTATTGATCCAGTGTGAACCATATAGAACTATGGAGTGGAGTGGGTTGGGGGAGAGGTTAAGCTATTACCACTCTTTTGAATAACCTTCAATTATTGTTTTAAACTTTATTCTGTAAAAACAGCTGCTGTTGACTGTGTTATTTCTAGAGAAAAGCAAGCTCTGACTTCTCTTACAGAACAAGTGTCAGGCACTGCCTTCTAGCTTTTAGTCCTGCCTAGTCAGTTCTCTGGCTCCTTTTTATTAGCACATGTTTTCTATTCATGCTAGACATCTTCATCTAGATAATTGGCAGAAGGAATTCTGCCAGGGCACACACAGCCCCATCCTTGGAGGCATGGCCAGCCAAGGGCATGGCAACAGCTACTTCTTGCTGGCTTTCTTATGTCTAGTCTTTGGTGCCAGTTGATAGCTGATGGAGACTTTCTTGTTGACTCCAAAGAGGTCTCCCCAGTGAGTTGTACAGAAAAGATGAACAGATCTCCTGGATTTTAACTGCCCCTTTTCCCAGCCAAAGCTTTCTCCAGTATAAGGAAGGACATTTGACAGGAGCTCTGACCAGGTGAAAAATGGTCTCCTACGGGCAGCCACGATGCATTTGCCCACTGATTTCTTCACTTTGCCACATCTCAGCTCCATATCTTCTGCCTTAGGGAAGCCTCTCTTCTGCCTTTTTGGCAGAGGCCCCTTTGCTCTCTGTGTAATACTGATATTGAGCTTTCAGTCCTGGAATATACTTCCTGCCACCTGCTGATGCTGCCTGGTCCCCTTTAAGTCCCCCTATTCTTTTAGTCAACTCCTACCTATCATTTAAATTTTAATTTACCTTTCTTTATGGAATCTCCCACTACTTTTCCCAATTGGCTCAGCCTCCATGAATATGTTTGTTGAGCCCACGATATACTTCTCTTCCCCAGTCATCTCACATTGACTTGTGTCATTTCTTTCATCAGTAATTTCTTCTATGCTGGTTCTGTGAATATCTAAATATTAGGGATGACAATGCCTAACATTATGTTAAACACAGAATAGGTGCTCAGTCATTATTTCTTAGATAAACACACAAATGGATGAATACCTTTAAAAGTTTTTGGAGGGAAGTAACGTCCCAGAGCCCAGAGCAGCTCTGCCAAAATACCCTGGCATCACAAGAATCTGCCTGGTCTATTTTATGGTGTTGTTGTAACCTTGATGTGTAATGAGTGAGTAGACAGAGGAAATGGGCTAAAAGGGGATCTGGAAAAATCCTCAGCCAAGGTCAGAATCTGAACCATGATACTGTAAACCCGGAATGGTCCTGCTATATCATTCCTGCCTTTTACAGATGAAGTCAATAAGGCCCAAGATTCCTCTGTAGCTCCTTGAAGATCCTCTGCTTTTTCCTTTCCTGCTCTGCTGTTCTTATAAGGAGATGGTACTGGATGTGATGAAAAACATTGACTAGAAGGCAGAGAACACAGCAGGAACTGGAGCCCTGGCTGAAGGAAAGACCAGACAGTAACAAAATCACAGACATTGTCACCACAGCATTCCCATGGGGACAATGCCCATCCTTTTCCATAGTCCTTAGTAACATTCTTGTTTTCTAGTCAGCCCTTCTGTCAGCTTAGCTGATTAGCTTATGGTGTGGGAACCTGAGCCAGGGTCCTCAACAAACTTTCCATCTGGGCCACTTAAAAGTTGCTTGGTCAAGGGGATGGAGAGATGGCTCAGCAATTAAGAACACTGAATGCTCTTGCAGAGAACCTGGATTTGATTCCCAGCACCCACATGGCAGCTAAGAACCATCTTTAACTACAGTTCCAGGGGAATCTAACAACCTCTTCTGATGACCTCCGAGGAATTGCACGAGATGGGTGCAACAACCTACATGCAAACAGTATTCTAATACACATAAAAAATAATAATTTTTAAAAAGTTGCTTGGTCAAATTACCTAATCTTTCTATGTTTGTTTTCATGACTATAATAGGGGAGTAACTGAGTTTACCTCTGCAGATTATTGTGAGGTGAAAACTAAAGTGATGTGATTTACATTTACCTGTCCACAGCATGAAGGAAATGCTTGTTTGAATTAGCATTGTTCAATATTCAATATACACATATGCTAAGCGCTCTGTAAATGTCTATATGAGACTGAGGTAGATACTAGGGGAATGTATTATAGTGGGAGAAGAAGGAAAAATTTAATAATTGGGAGAATTACATGTTGAACTGATATGGAGGAAATAATACAGATATAAAATATAGGCTTGAAGAAAATATGATTAGAATGGAAGTGGAGATTTGACTACTTTTAGATAAGTAAACTCAGAAGTGTCTCTTTGAAGGTATGATATGAAAACCGAAGGAACCAATCAGAACTGAGGAATAAAGAGCTGAGATGCCCCTGTCCTTGTCCCCAGTGCAGTGGGAATTCTATGGAAGCCTCAACCACAAGTGAGACAAAATCTGTGATATAGTTTTTAAGGTCTGTCTAGCTGCTGTGTGAAAAATGAGTCTTAGTAAGCCATGAGTAAGAGAGACCCATTGAGAGATTCCTCAGAGAAGGCAGGCTGAACCACACTGATTGAGAAGGCTAGGGAGCCTGGAGGGAGAGAAGCAGGCAGCCAAGGTGTACTTATGGGGAGGAACGATGGGGTGAGCACAGAATGGGAGGTGATAGAAAAGATGCACACATGGAGGATAAGCCTAGACTTCTACCTTGAACAACTGGGCATGCAGCACATGTCAGGGTTCAAAGAAGAGAGACCCTGAGATCTCAGGTGTTTGCATTTGGCTTCACAATGGGGGGCAGGCATATCAGATCTTGGCATCTAGAATTCTGTCACCTTCTGAACAGTTTTAAGAACAGAGAAAGTATGCATTTACCTGGGTGAGGCACCAGTTCTTAAGGAGAAAGAAACCACATTACTTTCCTTCTAGATACATTCGCCATCCTTCAGGACTTGGAGTTACTGACTTAGTGGGTAGAGTCCTGCTGTCAGATTTGAAGGTGGGTTTTCCTATCATTTCTGTGAAGACTCAGAAGGAAGCAACAGAGCTCTGAGAATGCAGATTCCCTGGGAACCCATGTATCTGCATCCTCTCCTTGCTCTTCGTTTTGTCTTTTAAAGTTTGACTCAAGCAGGAAAAAAAATCTCAAAAGCTTCCCAAAGAACCAGTGCAGTGCCTTTATTAGGGAATTCAGTCATGTCAGCCACACTGTTCAGAAGGGAAAAAATGTGAGTTTATCTTGAAAAGATAGTTAAGGAGTGTGCACTTAGATCAGGGACTTTCCAGGACCACCTGAAGCACAGGTAGGAACCAGGCGCTTCAGCCAGGCAGATTTTAGGATAGATCTACTCCTGGATTGTTGGATAATTGATTTGTTGGTTTGTAGGATACCTAAATCTTTGTCCTGTGTGGCTAGCAGGGTGGAGTCTCCCTGCTAGCTGGGATTAAAGATGGGCCTGTTAAATCATTGTCTGGTGTGGCTGTCGGGGCAGAGTCGCCCTACTAGCTGGTATTAAAAAGTGGGCCTGTTGCCACTGTGAGACTTGAGTGCACAGTGCTTAGATCAGGGACTTCCTAGGACCATCTGAAGCACAGAGTACCGGGGCTCAGCCTAAGTCAGGCATATCCCCCACACACACCAACTGGAATTGCTGAGAGAGTGCCCAAGTGGATTTTTTGGAGAACCTTCAGAACAGAAAGGGAATAGTGAATTAGACTTCCAATATATAAACAAAATTGAAAGACTGAAGCCTAGACAAGTCAACACTTCATGAACAAAGAGGAAAAAAAAGGCATCTGAAGGAGGCAAACAAAGCAAGCCTTCAACACAGTGAAAAGGCATTTTTGATTCACATTGGA
Organism: Rhizomys pruinosus; assembly: GCA_009823505.1. Lineage (NCBI taxonomy): Eukaryota > Metazoa > Chordata > Mammalia > Rodentia > Spalacidae > Rhizomys > Rhizomys pruinosus. The sequence goes on from VZQC01003206.1 coordinate 2,916,489, forward strand.
ATACAGGCAAAATAGGGAAACCCACATGCCAGGGACACAATGAAGGGACAACATGGGAAAGGTGCAGGATAATTCCACACCAAGCTCTGCCAACCCTTTAGGAGATTGCTACAGTGGGATCCCCCTGGGGGTGACCCAAGAAACAGATCTTAGAGGAACAATTGCAGACCTATTCAGAGAAATTAAAGAATATAAAGAACAAGTCAGAGAAATAAGGAGAGAGAATAAAAAAACTCTAGAAGGACCTAGAGGGAGACAATGACAAACTTCGGAAAGAACTAAAGGGAGAGAATGACAAACTCCAGAAAGAACTAGAGGGAGAAAATGACAAACTCCAGAAGGAAGTGGAAACACTGAAAAAGGAAGCCAACCAGCAAAGTAAGGAGCACCAAGAAGAGATTGAGAAGCTCCAAAAAGAAGTGGAAATACTAAAGAAATCACAGGCTGAAATGAAAAAGGAAATAGGACACTGATTCATTCAAGAGGAAAGGAATGGAAAAAGCCTTAGAAATTGAATGGAGGAAGCAGAACAAAGAATATCACAACTGGAAGATAACACAGAACAATTAAAAAGCTCAAGTAAAGATTATGAAAATTTTAAAAATACACAGAAGTGGAACAACCAGGAAATATGAGACATTATGAAAAAATCAAACCTCTGTATCATAGGAATAGAGGAAGGAGAAGAATCCAAAGAAAATAGTATTGATCAGATCTTCAACAGAATAATGGATGAAAATTTCCCCAAACTAAAAAAAAAGACAAACCCATACAAATACAAGAAGCACATAGAACTCCAAACAGACAAGATCAGAAAAGAAACTCCCCACGCCATATCATAATTAAAATGCTAGATGCCCAAAACAAAGACAAAATTCTGAAAGCCATAAGAGAAAACAACAAGTCACATATAAGGGGAAACCTATCAGAATTACAACTGACTTCTCACCGCAAACCATGAAAGCAAGAAGACCATGGAGCAAAGCATTCCCAGTGTTAAAGGACTATGGATGCCAACCCAGGTTACTATACCCAGAAAAAATGTCAATTATACTTGAAGGAGAGAGAAAAATCTTCCATGATATAACAAGATGATAGAATAAATGTCCAGAAAACCAACCCTTCAGAAAATACTTGAAGCAATTAAAAGGGCAAAAGAGAGGAGCAACTATCCCCAAGCACGTAGAAAGAGAAACTAATAAAATTATAACTGCAGAAGTAGAAACTGAGACTAAAAATGCAAATGGATAATAAGGTGAAAGGAAGCAACATGCATCTTTCAATTATAACTTTAAACATTAATGGACTAAATTCCCCAATCAAAAGACATGGACTAGGAGATGAGATTAGGAAACAAAACCCATCTATATGCTATCTACAAGAATCCCATCTCAATCTTAAGGATAGGCACCAACTTAAGGTGAAGGGATGGAAAAAAATATTCTGAGCAAATGGTACCAAAAAGAAAGCAGGTGCTGCTATTTTAATATCAGACAAAACAGATGTCAAAGTAAAAGAAATCGCAAGAGAAAAAGAGGGCCATTACATCTCTTTATCAAAGGAACAATTGACCATGAAGATTTCACAATCATGAATATATATGCACCAAATTCTGGTGCACCAGAGTTTGGTGCATGTATAGACAATTCTTCAGGATCTCAAAGCACAGATTAACCACAGCACACTAATAGTAGGGGACTTCCATACCCCACTAAGTCCATCAGACAGATCAAGAGGACAAAGAATAAACAGAGGGACATCTGAACTGAGTAATATGATATACCAAAGGGACCTCACAGACATCTACAGAATATTCCACCCTAATACCAGAGAATACACTTTCTACTCCACACCCCACAGAACATTCTCCAAAATAGACCACATAGTGAGACACAGAAAAAAGAATTCAACAAATACAAGAAGATCGAAATAATTTCATGCATTTTATCAGACCACAGTGTAATGAAGCTCAATATCAACACCAGGATAAGCCCTACTATCTATAAGAACACATGGAGACTAAACAACACACTCCTGAATAATGAATGGGTCAAGGAAGAAAGAAAGAAAGAAATAAAAGCATCCCTGGAATTGAATGACAATGATAATACAACACAACAAAACCTATGGAACACTTTAAAAACACTCCTAAAGGGGAAGTTTATAGCCCTGAGTGCCTACATAAAAAAACAAAACAAAACAAAAAAACCAAAACAAACAAAAAAAAAAAAAAAAAAAAAAAAAAAAAAAACAGAAAGAGCACAAGTGAATGATCTAACACTGCAGCTAAAAACACTTGAGAGACAACAACAAATGAACTCTATGCCGGGTCTTAGCTAGTCCTGCTCCCGGGGCCAGCTGGATCAAGGAAGGACAGGTGCGCAGCTCACCTGTTCCCCAGCCTTCCAGTTCCCAGAGACAGTCAGACGCAGTGGGGAGTCAAGTCATGCAAGATCTCACTCTAATGTAGCAGGTTGGAGCCTTATATACATTCCCAGGACACAGGGGTCGGGATAGTGATGTATAGAGTGGGGTGATGGCTTTAGGCCAATGAGATATATCCATGTAAGTGGTGTCCGGGCAGGGGGCATTATCAAATAAGTCTTGCTGCATCATTTTCAAGTGGAAGTGACTGGCGAAAAAACAGGTCACCAAACTCGAGCCAGGCTTAGAGATTTCCAACAGGCCACGTTTTTGGAGAGCCTGTAAGGCCCAACACCCTAAATGCAGCAGACAGGAAGAAATAGCAAAAATCAGAGCAGAAATCAATGAAATAGAAAAAATAAAACCATACCAAAAAAAAAAAATCAATGAATCCAAAAGTTGGTTCTTTGATAGAATAAACAAGATAGACAGACCTCTAGCCCAGTTAACCAAAAGAAAGAAGGAACAACTCCAAACCAATGCAATCCATGATGAAACAATGAAAAGATCCAGACAATCATACCAGAATACTTCAAAAACCTATACTCTACTAAGTTTGAAAATCTAGAAGAAATAGAAATGGATATATATCTGAAATCCTAGGAATCACCAAAGCTTAACCAAGAAGAGATCAACAGCTTAAACAGACACATAATATATGAAGAAGTTAAAGATATAATAAGAAACCTCCCAACTAAAAAAAGCCTAGGCCCATATGGTTTCACGGCTGAATTCTACTAAAAATCTCAAGAAGACTTACAAACATTATTTCTCAAAATTTTTAGAAGGATACAAACAGAGGGAATTCTCCCAAATTCATTCTATGAAGCCAGCATCACTCTAATACCAAAACCAGGCAAAGATACAACCAAAAAGGAGAACTATAGACCCATCTTATTAATGAACACAGATGCAAAAATTATAAACAAAATACTTGCAAATCACATACAGACCCACATCAAGAAAATCATCCATCATGACCAAGTTGAATTCATACCAGAAATACAGGGATGATTCAACATATGAAAATCAATAAATATCATCAAACATATAAATGGACTGAAAGACAAAAACCACATGATCATCTCAATTGACTCAGAAAAAGCCTTTGACAAAATCCAGCATCCCTTCATGCTTAACGTCCTAGAGGGAATTGGATTGGAGGGATCATTCCTCAATGTAATCAAAGCCATATACAGGAAATCCACAGTCAATATCATCCTAAATGGGGAAATGACAGAAGCATTCCCTTTAAAGGTAGGAACTCAGCAAGGTTGCCACCATCACCACTCCTCTTCAATATAGTGCTTGAAACACTTGCTAGGGCAATAAGGCAAGAAAAGGAAATTAAAGGAGTTCTAATTGGAAAAGAGGAAGTCAAGCTATCCCTTTTTGCTGCTGATATGATTGTTTACTTAAGGGATGCTAAAAACACCAGAAAACTCCTAGAAATGATTAAGAGCTTCAGTAAACTGGCAGGATACAAAATTAACCTAGAAAAATCAGTAGCCTTTCTTTACAGCAACAACAAGCAGCTGAAGAAGGAATATAAGGAGACCTTCCCACTCACAATAGCCTTGAAAAATAAAATACCTAGGAACAAACCTAACCAAAGACACCCACCAAAGATCTCTACAAAAAAAATTTAAACCCCTGAAGAAGGAAATTGAAGAAGACATCAGAAGATGGAAAAACCTCCCATGCTCATGGATTGGGAAAATTAATATAGTAAAAATGTCCGTTCTGCCCAACCTCTTGTACAGATTTAATGAAATCCCAATTAAAATCCCCAAGAGTTTCTTCACAGGCTTGGGGTAAAAGTCCTTAATTTCATTTGGAAAAACAAAAGACCCTGAATATCCAAAGCCAACCCTGAGTGAAAAGAGCAATTCAGGGGGGATCTCTATACCAGACTTCAAACTATACTACAGGGCTATATTCATAAAAACAGCTTGGTACTGGCACAAAAACAGACCTGTTGATCAATGGAACAAAGCTGAAGCTCCTAACTTGAGCACATACAATTTCAGCCACCTCATATTTGACAAGGGGCCCAAGAAGACACAATGGAGGAAAGATAGCATCTTGAGCAAGTGGTGTTGGCAAAACTGGATCACCACTTGCAGAAGAATGAAAGTAAACCCCTACCTCTCACCCTGTTCAAAAGTCAACTCCAGATGGATCAAAGACCTCAACGTGAAACCCCAAACTCTGAAGGCAATAGGAGAAAAATTTGCAGCAGACTACAAGTCATAGGCACAGGAAAAGACTTCCTAAATCAGACAGCAGCTGTGCAAGAATTAAGGTCGACAATTGACAAATGGGACCTCATTAAACTCAAAAGCTTCTGTACATCAAAAGAAACAATTAAGGAAGTAAAGAGAAAACCCACAGAGTGGGAGCAAACCGTCACTGCAGAAACATGTGACAAAGCATTGGTTTCCAAAATATATAAACTACTCAAAAAACAAAGAAGAAAGAAAACAAATGAGTCACTCAAAAGATGGAGCAATGAGCTGAACAAAGACTTCACAAGTGAGGAATTAGAGAAGGCTGAGAAACACCTTAAAAAGTGTTCAACATTGCTAATAATTAAGGAAATGCAAATTAAAACCAATTTAAAATATCATCTTACTCCAATAAGACTGGCTAGGATCAAGAAAACAAATAATACCAAGTGCTGGAGAGGTTGTGGGGAAAGGGGAACACTCATCCATTGCTGGTGGGAATGTAAACTTGTACAGCCACTATGGAAAGCAGTGTGGGAGACTCAAAATGAGCTTACCACCTGACCCAGTCATACCACTCCTGGGTATATACCCATAAGACTCTTCTTACCACAGAGATATATGCACAGCTATGTCTATTGCAGCTCTGTTCACAATAGCAAAAAGCTGGAACCATCCCAAATGCCCCTCAACTGACGAGTGGATAGAGAAAATGTGGTACATGTACACAGTGGAGTTCTATGCAGCAGTTAATAAAAAGGCAACATCATGAACTTTGCAGGTAAATGAATGGAACTAGAAGATTTATGTTAAGTGAAGTAACACAGTCCCAGAAAAACAAATGATGAATGGTATCCCTCATCTGTGGATGTTAGCACCAATAATCTAGTTGTAAATATTTCTTGTTGGGAGTGATGCATAATGGAAAGAACAACAACAACACCAACAACAGACAAGATTGCATCAAAGAACTGACTGAAACAGTGAATCTGGTGGTGTGGGGTTGGGGGGGGGGAGTTGGGAGAGCTACATGGGTCTAGATTCAATTTGTAACATAATCTTGTACAAAAAATATATTTTTTAATTAAAAAAAGAAAAGATAATTAAACCTTTCTTATTTTACCATACTAGGCAATAAAACCTATGGACAATTCAATGTCACCTTTATATAAGCTTTTATTTTTAGCCTCTATTCAATGTGAAAAAAAAGGAACATTAGACCACGAGTTTTAAATACCAATCCCAATTAGACCATTAAAAGTCACTTACCCTCTGGCTTTGGTTGGTTTACCTGAAAACAAAACAAAACAAAAACAATACAAAAACAGAGGAGTCGGACTTTATGTCCTTTCCAGATTTAATGACCCATCAATACTGGCCAGCATGAGGCAAATTTTGCCCTCATCGCAGTGACAAGCATCCATGGGTTTGCATTTCCTGGTCTTTGCCTGCTGATGCTCTCTCTGCCTCATTCCCAGTGAAATATCCCATCACTCTGTCAACTTAAGAGTTCTTTCTGTAAATTCATCAAAATTGGTGACAGATTTTGGAGACAAGAAACATCGTGTTTCCAAAACAAGCACCTGTGAATGTTGTCTTGGACCACAGGTCTTGGGGAGGACTCCTTTAACTAAGATCCTCTCAAGTCTCAAGCCAAGACATTGCAGTTGTTCCATTTGGGCAGACACTGAGGGGATTGTCCCATGTGGAACACAATGGAAGTGTAACACCTGGTAAAGTTCCTTGATGACAAATGTGTGGATTTGATTTGAAAGTAAGGCAAGAAACATAGAGATGCAATAATGGCCAGTAAAACAAAAAGGAATAGGGTGAGGAGCTCTTTGTGCTGTTCCCACCACAGTCTCTCAACAACCTGTAGAATTCTTCCGTGATCCATCCACCAAACTCAATTTCCTCTGATCCATCCACCAAACTCAATTTCCAAGAAAAATTCTTCAGTTGTGTCGTACCTCTGAGGTTTCTTTGGGCTTGAAGACACCATGGGTAGCTGGGGAATCCCAACAGATGTCTGTGGACAGAGGGTAAGAGAGTATCATTCGATTTACCAGGCCTTACTAGACACACTAGAGAATCGAGCAGATTCTACCACCCAGCTCTTTCTCACTTGCTATGTGTTGGTTGGTCATCACATCAGTTTTATGCTCCATAGAAAGACGAATCAATCATATTTACATCTTTGTTAATCCCACAATATTTGCTAGTATTAGCATTGAGGTATGTAGCCAAATGCTGCTTTGCTAGGCACGTGATACTTTCCCTCTAGGAGAGCCTTAAGTAAGGACAAAGGAACAGAGACTGCAGCGTGTGGAGGCTCTAATCAAGGACTTCACCTTTCCCTGCAAGTTTCCTCCAGGTCTTTGAGTCAGAGCCAGGACAGGTGGCAGCCACAGGGAAGTGGTGATTAGCAAAGCACTGTGAGGTAGAACTTGCAGGGAGACATATTTACTTTGTCCTTCTCTGGGGTAGGAGAATGAACAGATGGAATCTTAGACCTCCACCATTTTATCAACTTAACCTTAAATGTGCAGAGATGCAGAAACCTAAACGTTTGTGACCAAAAATATAATTTATTACTGCTTCTCCTCTCAAAGGAAAGGAAAGGAAAGGAAAGGAAAGGAAAGGAAAGGAAAGGAAAGGAAAGGAAAGGAAAGGAAAGGAAAGGAAAGGAAAGGAAAGGAAAGGAAAGGAAAGGAAAGGAAAGGAAAGGAAAGGAAAGGAAAGGAAAGGAAAGGAAAGGAAGAAATGCTCCTATCCCTGAAAATGCAACCAGGGCAAGGAAGAGAGAGGCTTCTCACTGGAGCTCTGTAAAATGGAATAATGGCCAGAAATCTGCTCATTGAAACATCTCTCCTGTGATGTACATCATGTTTTGACAGTTATGATTTCAGTTAATGTCAGTGCCAACAGAGCCCTAGAGATGCTTCACATAGCAGCAGATGATAGTTTTAATAGGAAGTGTCTCATGTCCCAAACCAGAGCCCAGACTGCCTGTCTCTTTTAGGATCCTGGAATTTTTTCCATTCATTACAACAAATGCCTGGTGAGTGTGAATTACGGCCAGGTGCTCTGCTGGGCACAGGGCAAGATGATGGCAGGACAGCTCAGTTTGTGCCTTCTCCTGCAACTGAGGAAAATGTGAGTTCCTTTTGTATTTTTTTTTAAGTTCTTCCTTAAGTTCTTCCAAATCAATGAATGCATACTACTTCCCTCTTGTCCTCTGTTTCATGTTTTACCCCTGGGTGACACGGCAGCACCGGCACACCTGTGGAGGCAGCCATTGCCTCCTGTCTGCCGCGGGACAGATTTCTCTCCTATTCACCTCTCAAAACCCCTCCCAGATATCAAGTCTCAACACAAATACCTCTTCTCTGACAAGTGCTTTGGAAATACAGGGTGGAATCTCATGCTGCTTCTCTTCAGTGCCCTATAGCTCTAACCATAGAGAATCGAGCAGATTCTACCACCCAGCTCTTTCTCACTTGCTATGTGTTGGTTGGTCATCACATCGGTTTTATACTCCATAGAAAGATGAATCAATCATATTTACATCTTTGGTAGAATATTTGCTAATATTAGCATTGAGGTATGTAGTCAAGTGCTTGCATTGCTAGTTAGGCATTTTATCAACAATCAAAACAGGTGTTAATACTAAGCCAGGCGTGTGTGTCAACTGGGGAGGATGAAACACAGGACTGTGAGCTCAAGGTAAGCCTCGAAGCAGAAATAAATGTATGTACACACACATGTATATGTGCATGCTATGTAGTAACACTAGAGATTCAATTATGGCAAAGGTTTCAAATGTGCCTAAAATATCTAAGTGGCATACCACCTTTATAACTTTAATTACTTTGGTTAATTAAAGGTAATTTAATGTCCTTTTCTATTGCTCTGTAATGTCATCTTCATCATAACCATAACCCATCCACATACATATTTCCAGATTTTCTCTTCTCCTTGTCTTTTTGCTCTGCTCTTGAATCCATACTATGTGGTCTCTCAGTAATTGTGATTTTATAACATACCTTGATATCTAGTATAAGACAATTCCTGAATTGCTTTTCTGTGAAGATTTCTTGATTATTTTTGGTCTTTTGGATTTCTTAATAAGGTAATAAGTTTAGAGATCAAATTTTAAGTTTCTACCCAAAACTTGGCTGGTAGTTTAATTAAGATCACACTAAAGGCTGGGGCTGGAGAAATGCCTCAGTGGTTAAGAGCATCAACTGCTATTGCAGAGGACCCGGGTTCGATTCTCAGCACCCACATGGTGGCTAAGAACTGTCTTTAACTCCAGTTCCAGGGGAATGCAACACCCTCTTCTGACCTCTGCAGCATTGCACGACACGGATGCACCAACCTACATGCAGACAGTACACTCATATACATAAAAAATAATAAATTAAAAAAATATTACACTAAAGGTTAGGATACTTTTGGAGATTATCAACATCTTTATCATACTGAATCTTTTTTTTCTGTATTTTTTTTATTTATTTTTGTTTGTGTATGAGCGTACTGTCTGCATGTAGGTTTGTGCACCCGTGTTGTGCAATGCCGCAGAGGTCAGAAGAGGGTCTTGGATTCCCCTGGAACTGGAGTTCTCCTGGAATTGGAGTTACAGACGGTTCTTAGCCGCCATGTGGGTGCTGGGGATCGAACCCGGGTCCTCTGTAAGAGCGGTCGGCGCTCTTAACCGCTAGGCTATCTCTCCAGCCCCCATACTGAATCTTTTTGTTTTGGTCTTGTTATGTATCCTTGGCTTGCCTGCAATTCTCTATGTAAATCAGGCTGGCCTTATATTCACAGAGATCTGCCTGCCTCTGCTTCCTCAGTGCTGGGATTAAAGGTGTGAGCTGCCATGTGGGGCACCAACCTGAATCTTGTATGATACATCTTACTATTAAAAATATGATACTCAAATTGGAAGGAAAAAATGCAACAGGATCCCCTCCTTCTTAACACCAGAGAGAGAGAGAGAGAGAGAGAGAGAGAGAGAGAGTGCACAATTTTAGAATATAAGTTCTAAATATAAAAAAATGAAAGAATTAATCATCTAGAGATGTAATAAAGGTATATTTTTAGGATCATAACATATGGAAACCCTGAAAGGAGAAAAGGAAATAATTACAAAAGAAACAATAAGACAAATATCACCAAATTAAATGTACAGCAAAAACACTATGAGAGAATGAAAACATGAACTACAAAATGGAAAAGTGTTAATCATAGATATAGATGGCAAAGGGGGATGCGCCCAAAATATATAAAGGATTGTTACAGAACAATAAGAACTCCTTAAGAAACTAAAAATGAATGTATCATTTGACCAGGTTATACCACTCCTAGGTATATACTGAAATAACTCATCCTATTGCAGAGATGTTTGTACATCCCTGTTTGCTGTTACTCTTTTCACAATAGATAAGAGATGGAAGCAATCTAAGTGTCCCTCCACTGACAAGTGGGTAAGGGAAATGTGTACATTTACACAATGGAGTTCTACTCAGAGGTAAAGAAAAATGAAATCATGAAATTTTCAGGTAAATGTATGCAACTAGAAACTGTTTAGAGCAAATACCTACAATAATGACAGGACAGCATAGGACATTTGTGTAGTAGTGGCACTTTTATCTTGGGGGCAATCAATGGCTACCTAACTGGAATTACTGTGCTTTGTCACTTTGTAGCCTTCCTATAAATGATCAAAAGCCTCAAGAGTTCCCCTCTCTTATCAACACAGTTCCACAGTCTTCATTGCTAGGGTAAATTTAGATTTTTTTTTTCTACTCGGACTCATCCAGAAGGGGAGATAGATAATTCTCAAATTTTCTTTAAGATTTGCTAAAGATCCCCTTCTGAGACAGCAGCAGAAACTGTAGGTAATCTGGTGATATTGTATGTCACCTTGCAACTTGAATACATTTCCTTCTGTCTTTAGAAAAGACTTCAAGTACCACATTTCATATTTCATTTTGAAATCATGGCATAAAACTTTCAGATTCTGTTCTCAGACATATTCTCAGCAAAAACCAATGTGTAGAGTGAGTGGAATGTTGCTGTCTTGGTGAACTTTCTTACAAGGCTCCTTATTGTACTTTTCCTAAAATTTTTGAACATATTATAACATTGTGAATCCAGTTTATTACAGTTTTAATGTACAAACTGAAATGTTGGAGTCATACTGACTTTTGTGTTTAAAAATGATTATCTAATAATCTTTTATCAAAGTAATCATTGATTCTAAACATTGTCTGAAAAAAGCAGTGAACAGACATAGATTTCTTAGTAATTATAAGCAAGATAAGGTATACCTTTTTCAATTTATTTTTGTTTTGCTGTTTAAAAAATAATTTAAAGCACTTTTAAGTTCACAAGTAAAACAGAATGGAAGATACAGAATATACTCTATTGCCCCTGCCTCTACACCCAGATTACCTCCCATTATCAACATTTCCCCCAGCAGAATGGTACCTTTCTTATTTCTAAAGAACTTACACAGACTTGACACAGTATCAGCCCAGTCCACAGTTTACACAAGAGTTCACAGAAATCTCAGGTAAGGTTAAATGCCTCCCCCAACCCTATTGTTCTGTGAGAGAACATGAGCAGTCTAGGTCTTGAGGGTCCACTGCACAGAGTCACAAACTTCTTTGCTTAGAAGACAATTTTCCACAACCATAAAATAAAGATTTTTAATTATGTTGCAACTGTTCACCTGGTAAGTTTTTTTTTTTTTTTTCACTAGTATTAATAGCATTGAATGGAGCCTTTAAAGGAAACAAAGTTTTCTAGGTCAAAAATGTATAGTATGTGGCAAGTTGAAATGGCTCATTAGGTAAAGGTGCCAGGTGGTAAGCCTGATGACCTGATTTAATCCCTGGGATCCACATGATAGAAGGAGAGAACCAGCTCCGGAGAGGGGTTTTGTTTTTTGGATTTTTTTATTTTATTTATTTTTTTATGTGTATGAATGTACTGTCTGCATGTAGGTTGGTGCACCCATGCCGTGTAATGCCGCAGAGGTCAGAAGAGGGTGTTGGATTCCCCTGGAACTGGAGTTAAAGAAGGTTCTCAGCTGCCATGTGGGTGCTGGGGATCAAACCCAGGTCCTCTGTAAGAGCAGTCCATGCTCTTAATCACTAGGCCATCTCTCCACCCCCGAGGAGGTTTTGTTTTAACAGGATGGTTGGTATGAGAGCACACAGCAAGAGCCCCAACATAACCCTGAAAGTGGACCAAGCAAGGCTTTTGGGAAGAAGCAACATTTAATTGGAGACTTTAAAGAAAAGCTGTGTGAGTGTATTGGTTAATTCGGACTTTTCTAGAGTGTGGGCTGCCAAGGCATTGCTCAAAATTCTTTTGGATGATTCTTTGGCAGTTATTCTGGTTAAGATTAAATTTGAATCTGAGGTAAAGCAGTAGCCGTTCTTGATGTGAGTAAGCCTCATTCAATCAATGAAAAACCTGCATGGCACACAAAGGATGCTTAAGAGGAGACCTTGTATGACGGCCTTGAGTTGAACATCAGCTACCCTTTTCCTTCACTTCAGACCCAAACGAAAACATGGAACATTCTTGGGTCTCAGTCTTGACAGTCTTAAGAGTGAAACTCAACCTTGGACTCAAAGTGGAACTGCACCATGGGCCCTCTCACATCTCTGTCTTCCTAATTGTAGGCCTCAGGACTTGTCATCAGCTATGAGCCTAATCATGAGGACAGGAGTTTGATGGAAGGAACTGGGTTGTGGGTAGCTCTGAAAACCTAGCTGGAAATGCTCTGTGTCCTGTAGGCAACAGGAAGCCACTAAGAACGATCAGTCTGGCCAGTCAACACAGAACTTGACACTAATGGAGATGGATAATGCGGGGACACTGAACTGGACTATGTCATATACTGGGTCAGAGAGAAGATGTCCATGGATTTTAAGGAGAGATTGCTCGGTCTACATTCTTTGAAATTAAATGTAAAGAAGTTTGAAATTAAAATGTAAAGAAGTAAAAATAAATATAATTACAAAGAGAAATGTTTAGATGCCCTTTTAACCTTAGTCTTGGGTCAATACATAAATAAAATTTCAGTTGTAAAACACTTAGAAATTAAAAGTATTAGGATATTATCTTAGTACATTTTACATTGCTATAAAAACACAAGGCTGGCTACTTTATAAAGAAGAGTGGCTTATTTGGTTCATGATACTGAGCACTGGAAAGTGTAGCATTGACCTCGTGACTGGTGAGAGGCCACTTGTTTTTATCCCAACATGGCAGAAAACCAAGAGGCAGTAAATGGAGCAGGAGCCTGATGTGGCTCTGCTTCCCAGCAGTCCATTCTCCTGGGACAGATGCAGTCCTTTGAGAACTGCTATTAATCCCTTCCGACCACAAGACTTCATCCGTTTATTATCTGTCACTTAGATTCTTAACATTATACTAGGAAATTAAAGCCTCACCATTGACTTTGACAAGGACAAACTACAGTAGATATAAGCAAAGAAATAGACAAAAAATCCATAGCTTTGTTTGTTTGAAAACCATAAGGACTGGCAAATATAAAATGTCCAATTCAATAAATTCGCCAAAAGTCAAAACCATTCTGCTGTTCCCCTCCTCCCTCAATGCTTTGTGCTGTCTCTCCTGTAAAGTCCCTGCTCAAAATCACCTTTCTTTAACCCCATTTTTAAAGTAGGCTCCTATCCTGTCACTCTCTAACCCTGTTTCATTTCCTTCCCCTGACAAAGCATGCAGGTCACCAAGGGCAGAGGTATCTATTTGGTCCTCACTGCATCTCTTACACTAGGAGAATGCCTTATCTGAGAATTCCATCCACAGCTTTTATGGCCCCGTAAATGTCATCACCTGCCTAGCATAGCACTGGGCAATGACAGACACTTAATAAGTATTTATGAAATTATAATATTTCAGTACACTTTGGAAATAACCAATATCCTTTTGGAGATACAAAAATCATATATAACTAATTATTAAATCAAATATAATTATTAATTTAAAATATAATTATTAAACTATTCCATTTCCCTAGATTATCTTTTAATATCTAATTGATCAGGTTCTAAAAGTCACCATTTGTTAAAGTACAGCACCAAGACTATATCAACTTCTCGTTTCCCAAACAGTTATGTATTATGTATCTCAAAAATATATCCTGAACATAAGATTTCAGAACTTATTTTTCTTATTTTAATTCCTTATTGATACCAAATAATTCATATTCTACTTCATGCTTTCAGCCTTAAATTCCATGTCTGTGATATTAATATTAAACTCTGGGTTTAATTTTGCTCCATTTTCCTGAGGTGCCTTTACCATCCCATTATTTTTAGCTTTTCTGTGCTATTTTATTTCTGATGCCTCTCCAGTGAACAATGTATAGTTAAAATTACCTTGTCACTTAATCTAAAAAATGTCTCTTCAGATCTAGGTATACCTCTTAGTGGTATACCTCTTAGTGGTATACCTAGTGGTATACCTAGCACTTACTTAGCTTCTGTGAGGCCCTGAGTTCACTGCCCAGAAAACAAACAGCCCACCAGAAATCTATCTTCTGACCAGAAGTTGAAAGCATTACCATTCTTAATATGCCACCAGTAGATGTGGTCACAGTTCCAACACAGTGCTATATGCTTTCTGTTGTATTAGTATGTATTAGTCTGTTTAGGGCACTGTAACAAAATGCCATCAAGTGAGTGATGGACCACCTTAAACAGCAGATATTCATTTTATAACCATCATCCTGCCCCGGTAAGAAGTCCAAGGTCAGGGTAGCCCTCACCATGGCTAGGATTTTGTGAGGACCTCTTTCTGTCATAAGGAACTTTTATGAGATGACAGCAGAACCTCAATCAAACCCCATCTCATATTCAGAAGTCCAGTAAGTCTAGGAGGCTTCCTTCTACTATGTCCCGTCTTGGCAGAGAGGACAGTCTAGTGGTTCTTCCTCTTATAAGAGTTCTGAAGCCATCTCAGATCTTACCGTCAAGGATTCATCTAAAACTAACAAGATTCCAAAGGCTCCCATCTCCAAATACCATAACACTGTCCTTGTTGTAGGACATCTTTCCAAATCTGCTTGCTTTATCTCTCTGCCTTCTCCTACTTTATGGTGCCAAAGTGCCAGGCTTAAAGACCCTTCAGTTAATTAAAAGAAAAAAAAAACTTGCCAAAGAGGAAACCAGGTCTGCTGGTATTTCTGGAGGCTGTGCTACTGGAAGTTAACGGGAGCCAAGATCATCTTTTCATGACCTACATGCTCATTGCATGCCTTTACTCCCACATACCAAATTAGGAGCTTATTCCAAGCCACCATTTACCCTAAATTCCATTAGCACACAGTGGTGTGAGGGTTCTGAGTCACTCATAAGAGCCCTGATGTTAACATGGGAAAGATCTATCGAGACCACACATGCAAGTATACAGATGGTCTCTGGAATACCAGAGAGTGTTACCAAAGGCCACTATACGAATAAAGCAAATATGGGTCTCCTTGAGTCAAGCAAGACTCCTCCATCAGCACCAGCTACACCTCACCTGCCTGGAAAATTGTGCAGCAGAGGTAGCCATATGCCTGTATATCCCAAATCTAATTGGCTATTGGCTCTCTCCTTGGAGGAATAATCCACGGCCGATGCCACAAGCTTGCACCCTCTAATGGTCAGGAGATGTTATAAGCCACAGTAAGACCCTGTCATATTCAACAGAAAAAAATGTAATTCATGGATTAACATACCATCCAAATATCTGTGTCTATACCAAAGTAACCTATGATAACAATTAATACTGTTTAAATACCTATATATCTAATTGCTTGTGCTTCATTAGTAGGATCGAAAGGTTATTCCTGGACAAACTGTCAGCCCATGAAAGAAAACAGCCAGAAGTGACCAGAGTCCAAGACAACAGCTCCAGAGAAAGTAGACTGTTTTCCTTCTCATCCACCTGTGCCCCTTGTCTAAGCCTAGGGAAAATCTGCGGAAGAGGGGAAGTGGTAGAATGTAAGGGCTGTGATTGGGGTGAACAGTGAACCTACAGCAATATAGCCTGGACACTCATTTGATCAACTTGATTGAACATACAAGCCCCCCCTGCTGGATGGTGGGACCAAGGGGCTGTGTGGGTTTGGGCACAACTGCTTGCAAATTGGCTTTACATGAAGGATGCTTGTACTCATAAATTATCACCTATTGCTAAAAAATGGAAAAAAAAACTGAGAGAAAGATGCAGGACAGTCATGGCAGAATGCATGATCTGGGATGGGGTGGGGTGGGATGGGGGGAAGGGAAGGGGAAAAATGCCTGAACTGAATTGGATAATGATGTGTGAAATACACAAAGCATCAATAAAAAAAAATAAAAATAAATAAATAAATAAATAAATAAAATTTTAAAAAAATTTTTTAAATAAAAAAAAGAGCCTGAATGTCTACATCCTTTCCTGCATACACTTTGGTAGCTTACAATTGGCCTTGATGGAGTGTTTACTCCACACATCACATGCTCTACATCAGGGCTTTATTTTTCTGCAGAGAGGCTGCACCATCTCACTACCACCTTGCCACCAACACTTGCATTTTCTAAACAAGAAGATTTATGACTTAATCCTCCATCACTTCCTCCAGTCCCAGACATATTTTCCTGATCCTTTTGGAAAGTAAACTGGATTTCTGAATCCAGAGGGCAGTCTAATTGAGATCACATTATCATCTATTTTAAACATCCTCGTGACAAGTCTTCATTCTGTTATCCATGCAAAGCTTGAACAAAATTACCCTGCCCTTGTTTGCTGCCTTAATAACTGCCCTATTTAGCCAAATAGCACTTGCTCTGCTACTAATGATTCTAATCAAAACTGGTGTTGACAAAACACAAGCTGTCTAGTTTTTGCAAAGCCAATGCAATCTATCCAAAACAGAGGCCTGACTAGAAACCCATGATCAAAGCTCCCAATCATAGAAGAAATTTCTGGTTTATAGGCCAGAAAGTAGATAGGCAAAACCACTGAGAAAATAGGAAGGAATCTGCAAAGTCATGAAAATATAACTGTAAGTCATATCACTGAGGAAAGATCTGAAAAACTCGTCAGGCTATCTCCAGTGAAAATAGGAAAAGCCAATCACAGACTGTCGCGCGCCTGGTGGATGCTCTCCATGAGGCATTGTTAAAAATAACACTTCATTTAGGGCAGGTTATCCAGGAAGCTATGTGTACTGTAGAGTTTAAACAGGAATACAGTTGGCACAAGAGACAAAACCAGAGAGATTATGGCAATTTTGTAAATCAAGAAGAATTTATAGTGGGAAGTGGGGAGCCATTGAGAAGTTTTAAGTAGGAATGCAATGCAATAAAGTTGTAATTAAGGAAGATTAGTCTGGCAGTATTAGGGCAAGAGCTATCCCAAGTCTTTTATATGGAAACAGAGATAGAATTAGTAATGAGTTAAAAACAAACAAACAAAAGCATCCAATCTTTTCTACTTTCAGAAGGCAGTTAGGGGATCCCATGGGCTGGGGAGCGCTCAAGGAGTCTTGCAAAGCTTCCTCACCTCATTAAGTTCAATTGCCTCTCTGCTCTCCCTGGGTATTCATGAGCGCTGAAACAAATCCTGCAGCCCAGGGAGTAGCTGGCAGCCTGGGACCTCTTCAATCCCTCTCTTCACAGCATTCTATTGTTGTAAATGAGGGCTGCAGAGCCAACAGCCCACTCACCATTGTCCTTCATTCTAAATCAGTTAAAATCTCATTCATTCTTAAAGGAAATGGAGGAAGGAAGAAGGTTCTGTCTGCTAACTCTCATTCAAGACAGCAGTAAAAATTCAACCAAGGGTGTCTGGATGACTCAGGGCTTCTGGAGACTCAGCCAGGACAGCAGTGGGACTGGCAAATGTGATGAGCAGAGTTTATCTGTGGATGGATAAGATTTAAAAGAGTTCAGTCAAACCCTAGATGCTTACAAAAAAGGTGTCCCTGACTGGAACGCCTGTTCTATTTATCACTCTTATCTAACAGCTAGGTAAAATCCCATTTCCTGGTGAAGAATCTTTCTCCAGTCCTCTAACCCTATACTCAGTCATACACGCTTTGACTATACATCCCATTTAGCTCATGTTTCCTGGAGACTATTCCCCTTTCCTCACGGGAATTCTCTTTCCAGCTGCATTATAAGCTTCTTCTGTTTCATGGGCCATTCTATGTTCAGTGGCATAGGACATACCAGATCACGTTAAGGTTAATGTAAGTCCTGACAGACCTTGATTCCCACCAATTCATGGTGAAGGCATTTCCCTGTGTCCTGAGCCCCATTCTGACCACTCATCCCTCATGCTCAGCAGATGTTTGTGATCTCTCCTTTACTGAAAAGATAGAAACAAATAAGTGTTCACAACTTCCTCCCTCTTGTACAGCATGAGTGTCATTTTTCTGTTTAATTCCTCCCATTTCAGAGGTTGGCAAACCTCTTCATTGTGTCTGGAGTTTGCTCTAAGAGTTATTCTGTCTGTTACTCTGGCATCATCTAACAATCTTCTTCTTCTTCTTCAAACATCACATCTTCCACTTCCAAATCATACTATTTTTGTAGAGTTCCCACTGCTTTTTTTGTATGTGTGTGTGTGTGTGTGTGTGAGAGAGAGAGAGAGAGAGAGAGAGAGAGAGAGAGAGAAGAGAGAGAGAGGAGAGAAATTAGGAAGGAAGAGAGGAAATGAAAGAAAGAGGGAGGGCAGGAGGGAGGGGGAGGGAGGGAGGANCTCCCTCCACCCCCACACCCCCCACAGATTCACCCTCCCCTCCCTCATTTTTTGTAGAGTTCCCACTGTTTTTTTTGTTATGTGTGTGTGTGTTTCGTGGTGTGAGAGAGAGAGAGAGAGAGAGAGAGAGAGAGAGAGAAGAGAGAGAGAGGAGAGAAATTAGGAAGGAAGAGAGGAAATGAATGAAAGAGGGAGGGCAGGAGGGAGGGGGAGGGAGGGAGGAAGGGAGGGAGGGAAGGAAGGAGGGAGGGAGGGAGGGAAGGAGGGAGGGAGGGAGGGAGGGAGGGAGGGAAGGAAGGAGGGAGGGAGGAAGGAAGGAAGGAAGGAAATTTCTCAATCACTTTTTGCTGTTATTGTGTGCAGTTTCTGTGGTTTTATTTAAATACAAATAAGACTTCCTTGTAAGCTATCTATTCGTTTTCTTCATTGCACAGCACTGGGGTTGGTGACTGATGTCCAGCTGTTGCTCTTTCCATAAAGGTTTTGCATTGTGTGCAATCTCAGCAGAGTAAGAATTGTTTCACAGCAGAGAATCTTCCAGATGCTTGACATTGTGGACCAGGAGCTTCCAGAAGCCACTGGTCAGCATGTGCTTTGATTATTCTTGCTTGAATAACCTGACATTGGGGATCAGAATCTGGCCCCTGAATCTTCTCCACACCCTGTTGTCATATCTCTGGGATTCTGCCAGTTGCACTTAATTTTGATACATTGGTCTGACTGGTGCCTGATGAACTTCTTGGTTCTCTTTTTCACAAACTTGGGCTTCAGCAGAGGTCTGAGGGTAGCCATGAGGCTACACGGGAGATGACAGCTACCTTGCAGGCAGGGCAAAGAAAGAAGACTCCCAACTTTTTAAAGACAGTGATTTTTAAACCACCACCTTCTCTGCCATATCATCAAGACCTCCTTGACACAGGTAGGCCAGATAGCTCAATGAGTAAAGGTGCTTGCTACCAATGCTGACAACCCAAGTTCTATCCCCAGGTCCCATAATGGCAGAAGGAAAGAACTCACTCCCACAAGTCATCTTCTGACCTCCACTCACCATGGCATACACACACACAAACACGCGCACACACACACACACACACACACACAAACACACACAAACACACACACATACAGAGGCAGGCACACAAAAAATTCTCCATATGCCATATATATCAACATTTTCTCTGTAGATGTATGGTTTTACTTTTCTGCAGCAGTTTGTATCTCAGACACTCTAGATTTTTTCCTGTCTCCTTATTTATATCCTTTTCTTCTGCAACTCTCTTGTGTAATGTTATCTTTTGCTTTCCTAATATCATTTCTTAATGTTAGGTCATCAACCCTTTTCTCTCCTTTTTTTTTTCATTTATAGATCTGAAATATTTGCTGATATGTACTTCCAACAGCTAAAGCATAAACTCTAGCTTCCGATTTGCATGTTTAGTCTCCACTTGCTAGGGACTTGTACCTAGAGGTTAGGTGAGAGCCCACCTTTGAAAAATATCCAGTCTGTACTTGGATATCACAATTTCAATATATTTCGGGACAGATGCATCTGCTCAGCTTTTACCAAATCACTTCATCTTCCTGATCTGCTATTTCTTGTTACCAGCAGAGATATTTTGTTTGGCCATGATTTCTGAAATAATTAATTAATTAGTTCATTTAGCAAGTGAGAGGTCAGATAAAATGGTAAGAATGAAACATCAGCTGCATATGGGAAGTGGTGTTGTGGTGATTTGAATGAGAATGTCCCCAGAGCTTCCAAGTATTTGGATATTTTGTCCCCAGGTGGTGGTATTTGGGGAGGTCTTAGAAGGTGTAGCCTTGCTGGAGGAAGCATATCACTGGTGGTGGCTTTGAGACTTCTTAAGCCTTGCTGAATCCCCGGTCACTCTCTGCTTCCTGTGCCTGCCTGTAGATGTGAGCGTCTGCTTTCTGCTCCGGCTCTAGCATCTTCTGCAACCATGCCTCCCCACAGCAAGCTCAAATAAACTCCTCTTTTCTAAGTTCCCTTTGTCACAGTGTTTTATCACAGCAACATAAAAGTAACTAATACATCTGGGTGCAAAATATGTTCACTTGTTTCCCACCCTCAGTGATTCTGATTTCATTGATCTGGAGTCCTGTCCGGGCATTAAAAGTTTTGACATCTTCTGAGGCAATTTCACATGTGCAAGACAGGGTTGAAAGTCACTTAGCTAGACAACAACAACAGAAGTTTGTATGACGATGATTGCATAATTAAAGGAGAAAAAATTATTTTTTTTTTATGTGTATAAGTGTTTCGCTTGCATGTATATAACTACATCATCTGCATACAATGGCTGCAGAGGGCAAAAGATCCCCCGGAAGTGGTGTTAAGGATAGTTGTTAGCCACCCTGTGAGGGCTGGGAACCAAACCCAGGTCCTTTGTAAGAACAACCAATCCTCTTAACTACTGAGCCATCTCTCCAACCCCAAATCAAATTAATTTTTAGGTTTGTTTACTTCTTTTTTTTTTTTTTTTTTTTTTTGTATGTTTCTGAATGTACTGTCCGCATGTAGGTTTGTGCACCATTGTCGTGCAATGCCTCGGAGGTCAGAAGAGGGTGTTGGATTCCCCTGGAACTGGAGTTCTCCTGGAATTGGAGTTACAGATGGTTCTCAATTGCCATGTGGGTGCTGGGGATCGAACCAGGGTCCTCTGCAAGAGCAGTTGGTGCTCTTAACCGCTAGGCCATCTCTCCAGCCCCTCACATTGCATTTTTTTAAACATTTTTTAAATTTTTTTTATTTATTTCCGTATGTGTATGAATGTACTGTCTGCATGCAAGTCTGTGCACCCGTGTCGTGCAATGCCGCGGAGGTCAGAAGAGGGTCTCGGATTCCCCTGGAACTGGAGTTCTCCTGGAATTGGAGTTTCAGACGGTTCTCAGCCGCCATGTGGGTGCTGGGGATCGAACCCTGATCCTCTGTAAGAGCAGTCGGTGCTCTTATCTGCTAGGCCATCTCTCCGGCCCCTCAACTCCAGTCTTAACACGGTTGCAGAATATATGGGATGAACATGCTTCTTGACTCATTCTAACTTTTGGTCCCAATTAACCCAGCATAACCTGGAGCTATCTCAAGGCAAAATGTATTTACTCCAACTGATCCACCAAACAGCACAGGTTAGCAACACAGGACACTGTATAGAGTGTTGTCTATGACATGTTTGTACTCTGACTAAGCCTTCCTGGCAGTTATCATTACACATCAGCCGCCTGTTGCCCACCAAACAATACTCTGACCTGGCTCTGTCTTTGCCTTTACCATCCCACACTGAGTTCCTTTCCTCCCACCTGAGACAGTCACAACAACACTGGTCCTTTAGCTCCGCAGATAGATGAAAAAGCCACCATGCCAGCACCTCTGGATGCTTCTGGTAACTCCTCACTGTCTTACACTGCAAGGACTTGCTGTTGCACTTAATAAAATCAAACTAAAGAAATTCAGGAGTAAACACACCAGATACTTCTCATCGGGTATTAAGCTCTCTGGGAATAAAAGCTAAAATTCCATCATTTCTACATAGAAAACCAAGGAGTTGTTTTTTTTTTTTAATTTTTTTTATTATTAATTTTATTTATTTCTGTATGCGTATGAATGTACTGTCTGCATGCAGCTCTGTGCACCCGTGTCGTGCAATGCCGCGGAGGTCAGAAGAGGGTATCGGATTCCCCTGGAACTGGAGTTCTCCTGGAATTGGAGTTTCAGACGGTTCTCGGCCGCCATGTGGGTGCTGGGGATTGAACCAGGGTCCTCTGCAAGAGCGATAGGTGCTCTTAACGGCTAGGCCATCTCTCCAGCCCCACCAAGGAGTTTTTATATGAAGACTCCAGAGTCATCTGGCCAAGTTTATCTTCAAACTTTACCCCTTGTACCCATTGCATATGATAGTTAAGCAAGCAATTCATCTTTTATTTTTCCATACTGGGGATTGAATCCAGTATGCTAAGCAAATGCTCTAATGACTGAGCTATATCACCAGCCCACAGTTTACCCTACAAAGGTCAAATGAGGAAAGCTCTATAATGCATTTGCCACAATGGCTGTTCTAAATAGCATTGGTGGTAATAAGGACCCTCATCTGGGAAATTGAAGCACAGCAAGAAAGACATGCAGTCTCTGCAAGTAGAAAGAAAATAAAAGCCCTTGGATTTGGAAAATTTTATTCTATTTTCTAACATTACACCCTAGGACCACTCAAATCAGTCATTCCTGTGGTTTCAGTTATCCCAAACAGCCAGTCCTGCTCCTGAGAGTATGTAAATTTCCCAGCATGGTGCCATCTCAAAGATCCTTAATTTCATTTCACAACGACAGCTTTTCTGAAAATTCCAATACTCAGAGACCCCTGTGTCCTAAGGAACTGTCTCTTTGTGGAACACAGCATTTTTAATCAGGTAACACTGTGATGGAGCACATGTCTGATATCCATACTCATTTGAGAAATGTGAAGCCTTGCTGTTAAGACACCAATGAACCAAAAGAGCCATAAGCTATTTACAGTGGGTTGATAGCATTACAGAATCTGGGTCCAAAATGAGATGTGTTTTACATTTAATTCATTTCTGAGGGATAAATAAAAACAGCGTCTTCTGTCTGCAGCTGACTTGGAAGACCACTTGCTCTGTGGCGTTAAGTGAGCAAGGGTTCAAGTTGTGACCAACCGCACACAAAGCCGAAGGTATTTATGATTTGGCAGGAAAAGTGCGCCAACCCTGCTTTAGAGGATTTCTTTTCCAATGGGTTTAAAAATCAAAGTGCTAATAAATAAGCAGTTCTCTCTCAGCCCAGGCAAGCCTCTTGCACATAAGGCTCTCCATTTCCTCTTAGGAATAAGGCCACCCAGGCCCCAGGCAGCTGCCCTTCTCTATCATTTCAGCCCAGATCCTGCCAATGATGGTATTTAAACACTGTACAGATGTTCAGTTCTGCTATTGTAGATAAAATTAGTCACAGAATGAATGAACATGGCCTTGTTTCAATAAAGCTTTATTTTACAAAATCATGATGGGTTTCAAAGTTGGCCCAAAGACTGGGATTTGAAAACCCTCTTATAAGCCAAGATGCTCCTTTGGCTTATAAGGTTATATCCTAATGAAACCATTATAAATTGAAAATATAAATCAAAGGTACATTTAACATACCTTAGTATATTGAGTACCGTAGCTTACCCACAGGATATGCCATTTACCTCTTTAAATGCATGAATGGCGGGGCTGGAGAGATGGCCTAGCGGTTAAGAGTGTTGACCGCTCTTACAGAGGACCCGGGTTCGATCCCCAGCACCCACATGGCGGCTGAGAACCATCTGAAGCTCCAATTCCAGGAGAACTCCTGTTCCAGGGGAATCCAAGACCCTCTTCTGAACTCCGCGGCGTTGCACGACACGGGTGCACAGATTTGCATGCAGACAGTACATTCATACACATACAGAAATAAATAAAATTAATTAAAAAAATGCATGAATGGCTGGGAGCAATAGTTTGCTGCTGCTGGGACCATGAAAGCAGATTATATTATGTACTACTTACTCAGGCAAAGACCACAATTAAACATTTAAAAGCCAGGTGTGGTGGTGGATATCTGTGTGTTCAAGCTGTCTACTTAGTGAGTTCCAGGATAGCTGGGGCTACAGGAAGACCCTATCTCAAAAAATAGACATTTGAAAGGTGGTTTCTACTGAATAGGTATTGCTTTCACACTATTGTAGAATTGAAAATCTTAATTTAAGCCATCATAATTCAAATATCACCTATATGAGGACCAGAGTGGGGGCCTGTTTCTGCAAAGCTAAGTGCTGTCCTTGCCCTCTGTTTGTCCTAAATTAGCTCATTCTAATTTATGCCTTAAATCATATTTCAAATCCACACATTTATAAACATTTTGCTATCACCATGCTAGTCAAAGCTACTCTGCACTCTGCAACAAAGGTGGCCTTTCTATGATGCAAATCCGATCATGTTGCCTCTTTACTTAAATATTTCTCATACAATCCTGAAAACACAAACAACATCTCTAACATGATCCACTGGCTTCTAAGCAGCCTGGCTCCAGTCATCCAACTGCAGGAACTCCCTATGTCTTCTAAGACTCATGTTCCCTTCTTCACAGTGCCAGCTCCCTTTCTCAGAAGATGGCTGCTCTTCATCAGCCTAGAACTTCATATTCCACACTTAGGGCTCTGCTCGGAAAGGGGATCCCTCCTGGCCTCCCACTCTGAGTCCTGGTTCCATTCCACACTATCAATGAAGCCTGCACTATCCTTTCTTTAAGGCTAATCACATGATAAAAGCACATTGTCATCCGGGCGTGGTGGCTCAAGCCTTTAATCCTAGCACTTGGGAGGCAGAGGCAGGCGGATCTTTGTGAGTTCGAGGCCAGCCTGGTCTACAGAGTGAGTTCCAGGACAGCTGGGACTACAGGGAGACCCTGTCTTGAAAAGACCAAAAAAAAAAGCACATTGTCAAAGATTTAAAGAGAAAGAAAGACAAAAGGACAACTGAGACCTCTCAGAGGGCATGCCCCCATTGCCCACAGGTTTGCTACTAAACCCATCTCCTATAGGGTCATGGTCACTCCCAATAGCCACTATGGGCACCAAGCCCTCTTGCAATGCATGGGCTTTGGGGTACTCTCATGCATCCACTGCACCTGCAGGAGCAGGCTGGCAATCCAGCTCATGCCCTCTGTTTGTTGCTGTTGCCATGGTTACTCTCTGCCTAGCTCAAGAACAGAGCATACAAAATTCAAGCCTCTTGAGGTCCTACTTCCAAACTTCCAAATCACATTCTCTGTTGTAGTTTGAAATGTGTCCCTCCTTGCCCCAAGAAAAGATGTGTTGAAGTCCTAACCCCTAGTACCTCACACTGTTATGCTCTGTGGAGATAGGGTCCTTATAGAGGCAAGCACATTAAAACAACCTTATTAAGGTTGGTCCTAATCCAATATGACTGATGTCTGCACATAAAACATTTAGATGACACAGATTCACAGGAGGCACATAACGAGGGAAGAGGACTTGAAGACAAGGAAGAACATCATCTAGAACTCAAGGAATGCCTGAGGGCAGGAGAAGCTCAGTGCCAGTGAGTCTTCAATGCCTTCAGAAGGAACGATCTTAATCTCAAGGGCTAGATTAGGTGCCCACCAAATCCATATGCTGAAGTCCTAATGCTTAATACGCCAGAATGCAACTGGATTTAGTCTTTAAATTAGGTAATTAAGTTAAAATGGGATCACTAGAATGGACCCTAATCCAATCTCGAAGGTATCCTTATAAAACAATTAAGAGAGAGGAGAGTCAAGGTCATGTGAGGACACAAACAGAAGGCAGCTGTCAGCAAGCCAAGGGGAGAGGCCTCCAGAGAATCTCCACCAGAACCAGCTGACATGTTGATCTCAGGCTTCCAGCCTCCAAAAGTAGGAGAAGTAAATTTTCCCTCGCTTAAGACACTGGGTCTGTGTTATGGTAGAACACTAATAAATTTTCCTTTGGCCTTATTTTTGCATATATTTCTTTATAATTATATTAAACATAAATGTGTCTATGAACAATACACAGTATTGTTCTTCACAAAGCAAGAAAAGAAGCAGCCCCATGTAGAAGTTTTACTCAGCAACAGAAGGAAAAGTAGCAGACCAGCAGGTGTTAAGGAGGAGGAAGAGGGGCTGGGCACAGCTCAGTGGAAGAACGTGGGTTTAGCATGTGTGAGGCCCTAGGTTCACTCTACTATCACACACACACATACACACACACACACACACACACACACACACATACACACACACGAACTGTAAGAGACTAAATCACTAATGAGCACAAAGGGTCAACTGAGAAGTAATAAAGAAGTCACACTTCCTGCCTCTTGGCCTCTGGCAGGAAGGCCTTATTTTTCAGCTCCAACAAGGCTCCTTCAACCGACCTGCTTAGAGTCACATAGTCCTGGATTTCTGAGCTTGGGAGGCCTTATTTTTCAGCTCCAACAAGGCCTTATTTTTCAGCTCCAACAAGGCTCCTTCAACTGACCTGCTTAGAGTCACATAGTCCTGGATTTCTGAGCTTGGATATGTAACCTATCAGTCTTTCTTCTTTAAGTTGACCAATCCAAAATTAGGGGAGGAAAAACCATCAAAACCCAGATTCTTCCCCAGGGACATTGGATTTCGGTATCTGGCCCTACAACTTGAGAGCTTTATGGTTCTGTTTGATCCTGTGTATGTACGAGTGGTTCTTTCTGTGTGGAGATGCCATTCCTTATCTTTCAATAAAAGTCTGTTTGATTGCCACTCTTTGCCGTAAGATATACCTGCATTTTAATTCTTTAATTAAACAACCCCTTAGACTGATAAGGATATCAACCACAATAAGAGGAGGAGGATGGGGAGGAGGAGGAGATGGGGAGGAAAGAAGAGGGGGAGAGCCAGAGAGCTGGAAAGTAAGTTGAACAAGATATATCTGGGGAGCTTGCAATTGGTATCATATGGAAAAGGGATTTTTGAGGTATCCTCAGAGGAATATACACCCACCTCTGACAGAGTTCAAGAATTTCTATGTGTACAAAATGATACAAGCAATTTCTATGTATACAGAATGATACCTACCCCATTCGTACAATGGAATGATGTTGAAATACACTGTCTTTAACACATTATCACAGTGCTCTGCAGAGACAGTCTTTTTATCTTATATTTTTATTGAAGTTTTGTGTATTTCATACAACATTTCTTAATCAAATTTAGACCTGAATCCCTTTCTTTGCCCCCTCCCTGCCAGAGCTCATGCATTCTGCCATATATGTCTTTCATCTTTTTCTCAGTCTATTTTAAATTTTTGATGCCAAAGTTTACTGTTTTGGGCAAAAGTTTACTTTTCAGGCAGTTCTTTGACCCAGACATTTTTGTTGTTTTTATTGTTCCTTCTGATTTATGCCTATATTGACACAGCAGATATACCAAAATTATGATGTCTGAAAATAAACTATAGGTTACTTCCAAAACATGTTTAGGAATTCCTATTTTGATAGTAGAGTTGTATGCAGGTAAAGAAGCAACGTTATTTTACATTCCTACATGATATAGCAAGTTGCTAAGTAACATCAGGTATTATATTTACTAAAAACATAAAGAAATAAAAAGGAAGTATTCAGTTTGCCTTATAAAGAGAGATTTGGTGCTAGGGTCCAAAAATGAGGGACACAAATGAGGGTCATTGGTTTTTCTGGGACTGTTACTTCACTTAGCATAATGGCCTCTAGTTCCATCCATTTATCTGCTAAGTTCATGATTTCATCTTTCTTTACCACTGCATAGAATTCCATTGTATAGATGTACCACATTTTATTTATCCACTGGTCAGTGAGGGAAAGTTGGGTTGCTTCCAGCTTTTGTTATTGTGAAGAGAGCTGCAATAAACATAGATGTGCATGTATCTCTGCGGTAGAATGAGTCTTGTGGGTATATACCCAGGAGTGGTATGACTGGGTCAGGAGGTAGGCTTATTTTCAGTTTTTAAGAGTTCTTCACACTGCTTTTCATAGGGGTTGTACAAGTTTGCATTCCCACCAGCAGTGGATGAGTGTCCCCTTTTCCCCACAACCTCTCCAGCATTTGGTATCCTTTGTTTTCTTGATCTTAAGGTGGTTTTAATTTGTATTTCCTTAATTATTAGCAATATTGAACAGTTTTTAAGATGTTTCTCAGCTATCTTTACTTCTTCATTTGCAAAGTCTCTATTTAGCTCTTGACTCCATCTTTTGAATGGGTCATTTTTTTTTTCTTACTCATTTGTTTTTTGAGTCATTTATATACTCTGGATGTTAATGCTCTATCAGATGTATCACTGGTGAAGGTTTCCTCCCACTCTGGGTTTTCTCTTCACTTCATTGATCATTTCTTTCACTGTACAGAAGGTTTTGAGTTTAATAAGGTCCCACTAGTCAATTTAGAAAGTATTTTCCTAAAAACCTCTCAAATGAAAAAAATCCCAGGCCCAGATGGATTCCTGGTAGAACTCTATATGACATTTAAAGAAGACCTATAGCAACTACTACTCAAATTATTCAAGAAGATAGAAACAAGGAAATCTCCAAAATTCCTTCTATGAAGCCATCATCCCTCTAATACCAAAACCAGGTAAAGATACAACCAAAGAAGAAAACTATAAATCCATTTCATTAATGGACATAGATGCAAAAATTCTCAACAAAATACTTGCAAACCACATACAAGCACACATCAAAAACATCTCATGTTGGGCATGGTGGTGCACGCCTTTAATCTTAGCACTCAGGAGGCAGAGGCAGGCTGATCTTTGTGAGTTCAAGGCCAGCCTGATCTACAGAGTGAGTTCCAGGACAGCCAGGGCTATAGGGAGACCCTGTCTCGAAAAGACCAAAAAAAATAAAAAGAAATCATTTACAATAGCTAAGTTGGATTCATACCAGAGATCAAGAGATGGTTCAACATATGTAAGTCAATAAATGTCATAAAGCACATAAACAGACTAAAAGACAAAAACCACAGGGTCATCTCAATCGATGCAGAAAAGGCCTTTGACAAAATTCAACATGCCTTTGTGTTTAAAGTTCTGGAGGGAACTGGACTGGAGGGAACATTCCTCAACATAATTAAAGCCATATACAACAAATACACAGCCAACATTATCTTAAATGGAGAAAAATTAGAAGCATTCTCATTTAAGTCAGGGACCCAGCAAGGCTGCCCTCTATCTCCACTCCTTTTCAATATAGTGCTTGAAATCCTTGCAAGAGCAATAAGGCAAGAAAAGGAAATCAGAGGAGTACTAATTGGAAAAGAGGAGTTCAAACTATCTCTTTTTGTAGATGACATAATAGTTGACCTAAGCGATATCTTTCTTTATGCCAATAACAAACAATTGGAGAAGGAATACAAGAAGTCTTTTCCATTCACAATAGCCTCCAAAAATAATAAAATATCTAGGAACAAACCTGACCAAAGACACTAAAAATTTCTACAATGAAAAATTTAAATCTCTCAAGAAGGAGATTGAGGAAGATAGCAGAAGATGAAAGGACCTCCCATGCTCATGGATTAGAAGAATTAATATAGTAAAAATGACCATCCTTCCCAAAGTAATATATAGATTCAACACAATCCTAATTAAAATCCCCATGAGATTCTTCACAGACCTAGAAAAATACATCCTAAAGTTTATATAAACAAAAGACCCTGGATAGCCAAAGCAACCCTGAGTAAAAAGAGCAATACAGGGGGGATTACCATACCAGACGTCAAACTATATTACAGGGCTATAGTCATAGAAACAACCTGGTGTTGACACAAAAACAGACCAGTAAATCAATGGAACAAAATTGAAAATCCAAACCAGAGCATATGCATTTCAGCCACCTCATATTTGACCTTTGTAGCCAAGAAGACTCAATGGAGGAAAGACAGCATCTTCAGCAAATGGTATTGGCATAACTGGATTACCACTTGTAGAGGAATAAAACTAAACCCGTACCTCTCACCCTATACAAAAATCAACTCCAAATGAATCAAAGACCTCAATATGAAACCTGGAACTCTGAAAAGTTTGAAGAAAACATTGATAGTAACCTACAAGACATAGACAGCTTTATTTTTTTTGACATAGACAGTTTTTTTTTTTTTTAATTTTTTTTTTTTTTTTTTTTATTATTTCTGTATGTGTTATCAATGTACTGTCTGCATGCAGGTTGTCCACCGTGCTCGTGGACGCCCGGAGGTCAGAAGAGTGGTTCTTGGATTCCGCCTGGGAGCTGGAGTTCTCCTTGGAATTGAGTTTTTCATGATCGCGGTTCTCAGGCCGCCATGGTGGTGCGGTGGATCGAACCCAGGGTCCTCTGTAAGAGCGGTCGGCGACCCAATCCTCTCTTAACACCGCTTAGCCACTTCTCCAGCCCCATGACATGTAGACAGTTTTTTTTTTTTTTTTTTTTTTTTTTTTTTTTTTTTTTTATATTGATTGTATTTCGGTATGTGTATGAATGTATCTGTATGCGTTTGAGGTCTGTTGCACCCGTGTGTGCTGAATGCCGCGGAGGTCAGAAGAGGGTCTCGGATTCCCCTGGAACTGGAGTTCTCCTGGAATTGGAGTTTCAGACGGTTCTCGGCCGCCATGTGGGTGCTGGGGATCGAACCCGGGTCCTCTGCAAGAGCGGTCGGCGCTCTTAACCGCTAGGCCATCTCTCCAGCCCCGACATAGACAGTTTTAAAAAGCACTGTGTGCCAAAAATAATGAGCAAAAGCCAACACAGAAAATGTGTAAGCATAAAGTCTTGAGATTTTGACTCAACCATGTCTTGATGTGTGACTTTTCTAAGTCTGGGTTCCCCTTCTTTTGTAAAACAGGAACAATTACTAAAAAGCCACATGTCTTTAGCCACATAGGTATCCTAGGTACATTGCTGGCTGACCCACATGAATACTCAACAATAAGGGCATCATGAAGTTGGGAGCATCACTTCAGTATGGATAATCTGGCAAGACATTTACCACAAATTCTTTGTATAGTGCTTTTATCAGAGAGGTTCCAGCTTATTTAATTCAACATACAATATCACAAGATAGGAATTTCTGAATGATTTTTAACATCATGAAAAAAAGAAACATACATGTTACATGGGAAACAAGGGAGCACCATCTAAATTGCTCATGAAGTAAAATTATTTGGGGTCTCTGTGGTCTTGGTGGCCCATTACTGGCACCAAGGTAGCTCATCCATTAAACTGTCCCAACACTCATGTGCATTCCCAGCTCTAGAGAACAATACCCAGGAGGTTTTATTTCATATTTCTAGACCTGTGAATCACAGGTTTTTCCAACAAACTGATTTTCCAACATTAGAAGCAGAGGGATAGAGGAGGTGGGCCAGCTTTCAGGCCCCACTAGAATGTGTTCAGAAATGAAGGCTATCTTACTCATCTTTCTGTGATGAGAGACTGGCTCAGGGCCTGACAGATCATTAGTTTTGGAGGTAGTATGACCTAGACCCAAAACCATAGACTTTGGAACCATGTGGAATCAAGGCTGCAGGTGGGAGCAGATGGATGGTAGCAGTGAGCCCCTGAGCGCTAGCCTGCCTCCATGCACCTCACTCTGCTCTTGTCAGCTGGGTCACCAAAGTTTTCAGGCCTCTGAGGCCAAGCACTCATGTTTATACAGAATCCTACACAGAGGAGCCTGCCAGGTAGGAGTTCTTGTTCTTGTGCTGTATCTCAAGCCTATAATTTAGGGCAGTGTGTCTCAAAATGGAATAATCTGAGCCTTGGATACACCTTAAATTTAAAACAAAGGTTCTAAGCTTTGTGCAAGAAAACTGAGTAAAGGATCTAGAGTTGTTCTAGAGTGTTGCTCTTCAGTAAGCATCTGAAGGAATGTGATATGCTCTAAGGAATGAGTGAAGGATCTTATTTTGGTATGTGAAGGATTACTGTCCCTTCCCATTAAACCAACTTATACCTGGCTTTTGCTCATAGGCATTAGGAATTCTGGGTAAGAAGCTTCCACACTGAGGAAATGACAACATTGCTGTAGGAAGCTTGAAATACACTCAATATTAATGGAAAGACATGTGTTCCAGCTTCCCTGTGCCTCTGTGGCTTCTGATAGCTGGACAGACAGCACAAAACAGAGAGGAGCCCAGTTTGCCACGTATTTTCAGTGAGTAACAGTTAAATACAACCATAAGGGCTATACTCTCTAGAAATGGTCTCTCTTTTTCCCACAGACAAACATGAACAGCCCTTGCTTCCTCCATTTTCTGGGGCAGTGTTCTTCATAGGGGGGCAAGCATGTGAAGGAGCCAGACAGGGAAGGGCTCAAAAGCAGAACAAACAATACTTTTAGTAGAAGTTTCTCCAAATGACAAAATTTTATATATTTACATATATATGCATATATATTTGTGTGTGTGCATCACAGGTAATGATTATTAGAAAAGAAATTTACCTTTAGTAGAAAGATAAGCCTTGATTTCCCCCTTTCGAATGATGGCCACTTTAAATGGCTATACTGCACAACAGTGAGGCTTGAATCTGTTAGTCCTCTTCCATCTTAAAAATAGGTAATAGATGACTCCTGAAGCTTTCAAAAGACTATTAGAGCAAAGAAATAAATACATGGATCCTTTAATGCTACTGAACAAAGATGAACTACTCTGGAGTCAAGTAGAAGGCCAAGACTTAAATATCTCAGGACATGTAAACACCTAAGATTTGGAATCTCTGAAAGGACAGCTGACTTGCTCAGAGTTCACAGTAAACAGGTCAGAGTTTTAGTGGCTCCTAAATCTAGTGTTGAAAGACCTTAAACTTCCTATTCATCTGAAGATTTGAGGCAGTGGACTTTAGAAGATTGAGAAAGCAGGGGTATTTGCCAGTGACAAGTAGAGTGAGGAGTGGGCACACCCACAACAGCTTTAAGGTGACATTGTGGGTGTGGTTTTTAAGAGTCTGAGGCTAAAATAGGATGAAACAAGGAAATTGTGTTCACTACCTAATCAATGCTTTCACTCTTGAAAACTAAGGCTGACATACTTCCTCAGGGAACCACTGATGCAAAAATATCCCAGTTGTAGCTGGAGTGCAGGTAAAGGTCAATGAGGAGAGATCCAAAGATTTTCAAAATAATCCCTTGTTAATCTTGTCGGTTTTAGCAGCTTAAGATTTGCCTAGGACAGTTATACAAATAAAGCTATGACACTTCTAAGTCATTTTAGATAGGTTTACTGGGGAATGGGGAGGTACTTTGACTGCCACACTCTACATCCCCATTCAGTCCTACCAGCAAAATGACTTGGGAGAATAGTTTAGTGTTACACATGACTTGGGCTGAAAAAGAGGCGGCTGCTGGGCAAGGTGGCACACACCTCTAATCCCAGCTCTTGGGAGGTAGAAGCAGGTGGATCTCTGTGAGTTCAAGGCCAGTCTGGTCTACATAGTAAGTTCTAAGACAGCTGGGGCTACAAAGAAACCCTGTCTCAAAAAACAATGGGACTTCTTTATCTCCAATAACACAGCTCCAAAAGAAATGATTACTAGAGCTTTCCAAGGCCCTTTGTAAAGAACTAAAAATTCAGGAATGAGCGACCCATTCCCTGAACTCCTGGAAGGATGGTTTGGAAAATGGAGAGGTCTTCTGGGCTCCTTGGTAATGATGATGGGTGTCCTGATCCTATATTATGCCACGTGTTAGGGGCCTAATTCAGAGGCTTATTGAGTCAGGTATTACCAGACAAATGCTCCCCCTCGCTATAGCAGTTTCTTACTCCACGATACAGCAGAGGAAAAGAGCAAATACTTTCTTAATGAGTTTGAAAAGAGAGTTTAAGAAAATAAAAAGAGGGATTAATAAACATTAAACATTAGTCTTTCCTTTCACACCCTGTAAAACTTGGAGGCATTCCTCGCCCTGATATCCTGGGGCAGTGGTGCTCTTCCCTCTCCTTTGAGCCTATTTTTTAAAACTAGCCAATAAGGAATGACAATCAGCTCAGACCCCAGCCAATGGGGAAAAGAGACAGTACTCTCACACAGGGATAAACCCCATCAAGTTTCCAGATCCTGTGTGCTTGCTGAATCCAGCTGATCATCCAACACGCCCTTTTGCAAAAGTCAAATCTGTCTTGCAAAGTTAAAAAAAGAGAGAGAGAGATGCCTAAGAGATTCATAAAACACACTCCTGGGTGTCTCTATGATGGAGTTTTCAGAGACAATTAGATCCTGAAGGCCCTGACCTAATCAATGTATTAATCTCTTGATGGATTAATAACAAGTTGGTATCTTTGAGAGGTAGTGAGGGGCAGAAGATGAGGAAGTAGGTCCCTGGAGGCATGTCCTTGGGAAGCTACATCTTGCCCTGGCTGCTTCCTCTAAGGCCTTTGCTCTGCTTCCTGACTGCTATGATATCCTTCCTCTCCGGTTTTGTTAGTCTTGTTACTGTGCTGAAAAAAGTAATACATCCTCTGTTGCTAACATTTTATTTATTTATTTATTTTGGTCTTTTCGAGACAGGGTCTCCCTGTAGCCCCAGCTGTCCTGGAACTCACATTGTAGACCAGGCCGGCCTTGAACTCACCAAGATCCGCCTGCCTCTGCCTCCCAAGTGCTAGGATTAAAGGCGTGTGCCACCACCCTCACCCTGGACACAATTCCCTTTCTTTGGGAATTCAAAGTTATTTACAATTTAAAGATCTCATTAGCACTTTTCTACTTATCTACACACACTGTCTACCTGGTCTCCATATTAGCTGTATTCAGTGCAAAGCCCCTCCTCCCTCTGAAATGCTCTGATCTCTGTCCTTTCTAGGGAACACAAGTTTAATTCCTGAATGGACTATTCAGAGAAACACAGCAATATTCCTTTTGCCAGTGGAATTAGCTTAGAAAGGGGCATGTGGAGGGCTGGAGAATGGCTCAGCTGTTAAAAGTACTGGCTATTCTGATTCTTTTCTGATCTTGTCTATTCGTAGTCCTGTGGCTATTAGCTCTCTCCTTGGAGGAATAACCCACGGCTGGTGCCACAAGCTTACATCCTCTAATGGCTAGGAGATGTTATAAGCCACACGAAGACCCTGTCATACTTAACAGAAGAAAATGTAATTCATGGATTAACATACCATCCAAACATCTGTGTCTATACCAAAGTAACCTACCATAACAATTAGTACTGTTTAAATACCTATATATCTAATTGCGTGTGCTTCATTAGTAGGATCGAAAGGCTATATATTATACTGTTTAAATACCTATATATCTAATTGCATGTGCTTCATTAGTAGGATCGAAAGGTTATGCCTGGACAAGCTGGCAGCCCATGAAAGAAAACAGCCAGAATTGACTAGAGACCAAGACATCAGCTCCAGAGAAAGTAGACTGTTTTGCTTCTCATCCACCTGTGCCCCTTTTCTAAGCCTAGGGAACAATCTGCGGAAGAGGGGGCGTGGTAGAATGTAAGGGCTGCGATTGGGGTGAATGGTGAAACTACAACAATATAGACTGGACACTCATTTGATCAACTTGATTGAACATACAAGCCCCCCCTGCTGGATGGTGGGACCCATGAGCTGTGTGGGTTTGGGCACAACTGCTTGCAAATTGGTTTTACATGAAGGATGCTTGTACTCACAAATTATCACTTATTGTTAAAAAAAATGAAAACAAAACAAAACAAAAAAACAGAGAAAGATGCAGAAAAGTTACGGCAGAATGCATGATCTGGGATGGGTAGGGGTGGGGTGGGGGGAAGGGAAGGGGATATATGCCTGAACTGAATTGGAAAATGATGTATGAAATACACAAAGCATCAATAAAAAAAAAAAAAGAAAAAAAAAGTACTGTCTATTCTTGCAGAGGACCAAGGTTTATTCCCAGCACCCACATGGCAGCAAACAACCAACCATAACTCCAATGCTAGAGGATCTGACATCTTCTTCTGACCTCCTTGGGCATCACATGACACTGATACACTTACACACATGCAGGCAATACAGTCAGACATGTCCATTGACCTATTTTAGTCACCACAGGTATTGCACTATGCAGGTGTAGGCAAAAGACTCAAATAAATAAATAAATAAATAAATAAATAAATAAATAAATACTTTTTTAAAGAAAGTTAGATAAGCATGAGATAAAGCAAGACATCAAGCAGTGTTCTTCCATGGTTTCAGCTTAAAGTTCCTCTTTGAGACCCTGGTCTGATTCCCTTCAGTTTGTACATGATAAGCTGAAAAAAACCCTTTCTTCCCTAAGTTTCTTTTAGTTATGATGCTTGTCTCAACAAGAGAATGGAACTACAATACCCCATGTTTTAAAAAAATAAAAACTAAAATGGCATGTAAACTAGTCTTGGCTAAGCAGATAGGATGACAGGTCTTTGGAGACTTTCTGGGAATGGCTTCCTCCACCAGAAACAAAGGAATATAGGGAAGATGCTTCTAGGTCTCCTAGACATTGTATTGTGTGGATGTCATACTTGCAGCTCCTAAATCCATTCTGAAGTCAAAAGGGAACCCAAAATAGCACCAACACAATGAAAATGGCAAGCTTTCCCAGCGTTCAAGTCAACCAACATTCAAACTGCCTTATCTTGGGTATTCTTGTTAAGTAGCATGATAATTTTTCCTTTTTGCTTAAAATAAATTGAATTGGAAGTTTCTCTTCCTTGCAGCTTAAAGTATAGTAAAAGACACCGAGTCACAGGTCACACTCTATGACTTTTCCTTCTATATTCACCAATATCAATGTAGAGTTCACTGAAAGAACACATGTAAAACTCCCAATACCCAACAAAAACCACATAAGGATAGTAATAATCTTTTTCATTCCCCAGTCTTATCAAAATACATAAAAAGTGGAACCATTAACATTTATTACTTATTGCTAAGTGCACTCTAAGGATTTTAAAGCAGTGATCACTTTAATCTTGACTTTCTGGCTACTTGCTGAAGCTGTTGTATGGATGGCAATAAATAATCTAAGAAATGTTGATAATTGTTCCAGTTAATCATGGAAGATGACACCCTTCAATTGGATGCTTCAGGCAAAGTATTTCATCTTCATTGTGACAATTGATTTTCCTAGCTTTCCAGTACATGAAAATCAAGTAGGGCCAACACATATCTGGTAAGGAGCAGACAAACAGAATCTGACATTGCCCAGTGTTTTTCTCACTTGTCCTTAAGGCCCTTATGTACTGCCATTAGCGGTATGTCATTAATTTTTTAGAGTAGAGTAGAAAATCAATTCTTCCTGTGGCCCACACTTTCTAACTTAAAGCAGGGATTGTGGAGAGCTTGTGAAAAAAAAAAAGCTCATACTTCATCCCAGTCCTGCTGACTGAGAAACAGTGCATTTGACAAAAACTCCAGGTAATTCCAAGCACCAGAGAAGTGAGACACTCGGGCTGAGGGGTGCAGCCCTTCCAAGAAGGGAAAGCTGCAGTGAAGCAGTGAGAGTTCAATGTGTGTCAATGAGAACTTAAAATCGGTAAAAAGAGATAGCAACCATCTGCTGGCAGCCTGCAAAGCATGTCTGGACTGTGTTTCCATGAAGTTAGTAGTGAGTGTCCTGGCAAAAGTCAATCCGGATGCTATGAGTTCCAAGTAACAGAAGACTCATTTTGGCTTAAGTATTAGCAGAGATGCACACTTCTGGATATAAACACAAAATAAATCAAGAGGAAATCAAATTCAGCACCTGGACCCAACCTGGATCTTGGAGTCAGGCCAGCCAAGTCCACTTGGGATGGTCAGCCCTGGAGGTCTACTACAGAACAGCATTGGACTGGTTATACTGGCTTAACCCACTGAGCTCAGGATGAAGCTGACAGCTGGAGCAGTTTAGCATTGTTCAAGGAGAGACACTGTAGACAGCACTCAACTTCATTAAGAAGTACACATGGGGGCTGGAGAGATGGCCTAGCGGTTAAGAGCGCCGATCGCTCTTGCAGAGGACCCGGGTTCGATCCCCAGCACCCACATGGCGGCTGAGATCCGTCTGTAACTCCATTTCCAGGAGAACTCCAGTTCCAGGGGAATCCGATACCCTCTTCTGACCTCTGCGGCATTGCATGACATGGGTGCACAAACCTGCATGCAGACAAGACAGTACATTGATATACATACCGAAATAAATAAAAAAAAAATAAAGAGACAAAATTATTAGAAATAATAGGACTAACCTTTTGCAATGTTGGAGAGGAAACTACATAATTAAGAAAACAGTCATTAACTATTAGTCATTATATATATATATATATATATATCATATTTCCAACATACCAGCAATTAGAAAATAAGAGGACAAAGACTGATATTCTAATATTCACAAGAGCAAAAATAGCAAATGTTTAGGGTTTTTAAATCAGCATTTAATAGATGTGAAGTTTATTAGCCAAATAGGGAGATATACTGGGCCCTTGATTGTAAGACCCACTATGTTGATTCTCAGATTATTCTGAAAATTAATCAGCTCCATTAAAAATAGCAAAGGCTACTTGACAAATCAATGGTAATAGAGTTTTTCCAGAAAATATAAACAGACACATAAAAAATGAAAAAAAATTAGCAGAAAGGCAGAGGTCATCCTACACAAACACACACACACACACACACACAAATATGTATGTGTGCATGTAAAAGACATTAATATGTGCTATAACACTGCAATATGTTAATGTCATTTTACATCAAATATAGCATTTTAAAACATTTGTTAATGTAAGGTGCAAACTGAACAATGCAGCAGGATACCAGAAATAGATTAGTAGGGCAGAAATAGGGCAAATGGCAGACTTCATTTGAATTTTAATTTTCTCACTAGAGAAAAGTAGATGAGCCAGAGCCTACTTGAACAAGTAGTCAAGAATGAGTATTCAATGTATCTATGGCAGTACCTAAAATAGTATAAATCTATAAAGAAGGTGCTGTCTGGGACAGAATGAAAAGGCAGACCCACTATGTGGAGAGAACCATGCAAAGGACTTCTCAGGAGCAGGGAATGTCCAATTTCTCCAATAAAGGGTGACCTTCTCCTCACTGGCTTTTATGCATTTCACCTAAGGTCATACAAGCAGGCCACAAAAAAAAAAAAAAAAAAAACAGATGCATATAACTTCAAACAGCAGATAAAGAAAAAAAGTCAATAAATAATTGACCCATACTAGTAAACAAATTGCACCCCAAGACAAACAAAGGAACAAAATCTGAAAAAAAAAATGAATCCTTGTTATCTATGGAATACAAATTTGACAAAACTATACTGAAGAGTCAGGTGATAAAAGAATAAGATAAAAGACAATGAAGACTAAGAATAATGACAATTTGTGATCCAGTAATATTTTAGAGACAGCAAGAAACAGGTAATATCAATGGATTGGATAAGCAATGAACTAAAGCAATTGCAAAGTGACTGTTTAAAATAAAAGATAAAAAAAAGACCTAACATAAAGCTAACTGGGGCTCCTATAACAAAGAACCAC
This sequence comes from Rhizomys pruinosus, assembly GCA_009823505.1. Taxonomy (NCBI): domain Eukaryota; kingdom Metazoa; phylum Chordata; class Mammalia; order Rodentia; family Spalacidae; genus Rhizomys; species Rhizomys pruinosus. Next base: position 2,955,948 of record VZQC01003206.1, read on the forward strand.
AAAGTGAGAAAGAAAAATACTCAGCTATACCTCACATAAAAATATCCCTATAAAACAAACAAAAACTCCTCAAAACACAGAATTTCTGTATTAAATGCATACAACATGTATGGGGAATAAGTGACAGGAAATTATCATCATCAAGATACCATCTAATTAAATTATTTTACTTCAAGGATGGATATATGATCTTCAAACATGCTGACAAATAATGTTTCAGCTCAGAAGAAAAAGTCAGCTGGATTCAGATTTTATCACAATAAAATTCCCTGCCTACAGGGCACTGGAGTGTTCTGGGGAAATAAAGTGGGAATCCAAAAATCTCAGCTAAGTTGCTTTCGAGAATAAAGATGAGTGAAAGACCCCATAATATGCTGCTCTGAAGCCAATGTAGAGGGAGAAAAACAAATGTCCCTCTCCTCTTTCTGAATGTTTTCTAAAACATTTTTGCCTGAAAATGAAGTTATTAGTACCTAAGATTTTGAATTGTGACTTTTTTCTTCAGACTTAACTTACCTTTTATTTAGTTAAATGAAAGCTAATACCTTTTATTAAAATATAAAATCTTTAGGAGTTTATGTCAGTTAAGACTTTGGTTGACATTGATTGATCAAAAATGTGACATATTACATACATGTGCACACCCATACATACAACACACATGCACACACATGGACTGCTGTTGTATCTGCCTGTGTGCTAGCAACTCACTGGACTTCCTGTGTTTCTGTCTAAATTAGGTATTCTTCTCAATAAGAGAAATTAGAGTACGATGATCCCACGGGGCTTTGGTTTGAAGAGCCCCTTGGACATCACAGTCTACAGGTGCTCAGCTCTCCATACGATCCTGCTCATGGGCCTGTAGCCCATCAAATCCTTCTAAACAAATGCATGCACATCTTTCTATGTATTTTAAGTCATCTCTAAATAGATGAGCATTCCTGATAGAATGTAAATGAAGGTAAACACGGAATCATGGAAAGGGCCTGGATGTTCAGGCACAATTTTTTTTTAAGTTTTTGATTCACAATTGGATTACAAATGCAGAATTGCACATACAAAGTCCAACTCTTATCTTTCATTAGACCTATATCCTTCCCTTAGGTGTGTAATTTGCAACCAAGACGGCTTATTGGAATTCATTAGATTTTTGTCTCTATAAACTGGAAGGCCTTGGCACACGTTCTTTCAGGCAGTGTTTTTATTCCTTCTGTCCAGATTCACTGATTGCTCAGTAGGCATCCAGGCTCCACCTCTGTGTGACTGCTCCTTCTTTAGAGCCATGTACACTCTGGTTTTCTTACTTTATGCGAAGGCAGCTGGGAGAAGGAAGCACAGTAATATCCAGCTCCATGTCTTTTCTTCCCATAAAAAAGGGATCCTGTGAAGCATACAGGCTCTGCTTGTAATCTTGCTCAATAGCCCAAGGATCTTTTGGAGCAGGAAGAGAAGTATCTTTGGGAGCACAGGAGAGCAGTGCCACCTCTCCAGGGAGCAGCAAAATCTCTTCCAAGGGAGTGCACTGCCAGTCATCTTTTAAAAGAGGTCTTCCCTATGATAGCAAACCAAGCTGTGGCAGATGAGCCAGAGTTCAAAAAGGGACTACCTTGGGCTTGTACTTGAATGCAGCTGGAGCTTCGGAGCAAGGAAGGAAAGAATAGAATATGTAGAATGGTTAAGAGAACCTGAATCTTGCATTCTGGATTAGAATCCCACCCTACATTTGCTATTTGTGTGCCCGCCCGTGAGTGACAGAACCACTCAGTGCCTCAGTTTCCTCTTCTGTAGATGAGATCAGAATGGTTCATGCCAGAGATTCTGTGAAGGTTAATGGAATAGTGCAGAGAAAATGCTTAAAATCCCTGCCGTTCCTAAGCACAAATGACTGTTAGCTGATTATTTTATCACATGGAGCAAAGAAAGAGCCCAGATTCTGACCCAAAGCCAGGTGCTAGGAGTGGGGTCACTAGCAGCTGCTAGTTATGAGCTTAGGTTCTCAGAAGCAGACATCTCAGAGTGACAACCCAGCAACCTTACACAAGCGGCTGGGCACACTTTCAGGAAGCTGTTTTCTGTGGTCAGGCCAGTGGGGGCTCTCATCTTGGTATGTATATCTCAAAATGAGGGAGGCAGCCCTCATGCACAAGGCTCTCCATTAATTCTGGACAGGTATTCCAACAGGACAGGTGACGAACGCTACTTGCACCTGCGATCCTGCAGCTGCATGACCTGGTTCAGCCTTCTCTACACACCCGTCCCATGGCTCAGATGTAGAGGTACAGAAGGCCTTTTGAGCAGGTGCCAGAAACACTTTGACACCTTGGATTGGTCTCAGAGAGCCATCCACCGATGATGCTGAGCAGAAAGGGTGATTATCCATTAGTGAGCCTTGGGTATTCTCCCCAGCCAGAACTGACCTGATTACATGACGGAAACAGCCTCCTCTTGCTGGGCAAGCCCCCGTAACCTTTGCCACTGAACTAAAAGCTTTCAAAGGGTGAGCAGGCGTGCCATAAATCTCAGAGACGACGTTAAATATTTGTCACTGCCTCACTTAAGACTTGTTTCAAACCCATTCCTTTCTGAAAGTTTATAACAAATAACTGGATGGCTTAACCTCCACAAGTGCCTCTCCTCACTGCAGATGGAAACAAAAGGCCCAGGAGGAGCCAGCCTCGCAATGCACGAGTGTCAGCCACTGTGTGGCCTCGCAGCCCTGCCCAAATTGGTGTTTCCCCTTTTGTTTAGATAAAGGCCACTCTTGCCTCTATGACATGAGGGCAGCCAAGGTTTTAAACTGCACATTAATCTTCCCTCCCCCACTCTGCCGAATGAGTAACTACAGTAAATTATTTACATTCTGATGTCACAAGAACTCTCCTTATGTGAAGCTCTCATTGGAACCTTGGGCTGCCTTCCTCGCCCCTTGTGTGGTGACCACTGAGCTGCCCCAGAGAATCACCTGTTGGATGAACCAGATGCAGACACAGGTCTCTTCCTAGCTGCAAACACTGGAGTCAGAAAGATGCTGCTTTTGAATCCCAGTGCCACCAATCATTTTGTGGCCTGGCACTGCAGAGCAAGTGTGTATTCGGCATTCTAGAAATCAATGTAACACACCTCTGTATGGGGCAGGGCAAAGCCCACCAAACCCTTTCCAAAAGCTAGTCTTCCCCGAGGGGGAAAGCCATTGTAAAAGAATGCTATCATCTGCCTTCATTCACTGTAGGGCCAGATGGGCAGTCAACCACCCACGTGGAGGGGTTTCCAAGCAATGGGATGGGAGGAAGAAGAGAAGGACAAATACCTCCCTACAGCTCTCATTCAGCCTCAGACTCCCACCCTAGGTCATTCACTTTTCTTTTGTGAGAGCTGGATATAACTTTGCTTTTCAGGGCTGGGGAGGGCAATGCACATGCTGCAGCTAAGCTTTAGCCTCTGCCCAAGAAATAACAGTTTAATAAGCTATCAGAGTGGAAGGATCCAAGGAAGACTAAGCAGACAGAAATTCCTGAAGCAGGATCAAAGAATTAGAAAGACCTCCTGCCTGTAGTCTAAACTATTTGCTATTAAGTTTAAATTAATCACATAACTTTTAATTAGAGGAAGAAAAACCAATCAATATTTTTGGGCCAAAGATGAGATTATTGGGCACACATTCTTTCCTCCCTTGATATTCAAGTTCTTAGCTTCATCTCACCAAATAAGCAATTGTTACTTAAATAGAATGCCAGCCACACACCTGCAATCCCATGGGTGGGGGGGAGTGGGTGGGAGGGAGGTGTGTGGGGGTTCGAGGATTGATGACTTGGTGGAGGCAGTGAGAAAGGAGGATCATTGTTGAGTTCTAGGTCAGCATAGACTATATGGCAAGACCTTGCTGCCCCCAAGCCCAAAGTTTTGAAATAAATGCAACACTTATATAGACCTTGCCCAAGTTTAGCCATTAGCTGAAGATGTCCATCTCCTGAAAAGCACCCTAGCCATCCATTCAGTTTGCTCCAAGCAGAACAACATAAATGTGGCTTTGCCACTGGATAGAGGGCATCATTTTCTTCCTCTGATTATTGGCCACCAAAAATGTCCCCAAGCATGAAGGTCACTCTGAGCTTGCCAAAGCCTTCAGATGGGAATGGGCATCTCCCACTGTGAAACACAAGGAAAGGATCTTGCCAAGGAATGCCGGCTTCTAATGTTTTTAGTGCACAAAAGCTTCTAGTGAGTCTCTCTCCTAACTTTGCATCTCACTCTCTTTGCAAAGTAAAGTAGTGACAAGCCTGGAGGTGCACACCTTTATCTCAGCTCTCAGGAAGCAGAGGTAGGGCTGTAAGTTCAATATATAAAGTATATAAAGTAAGCTCCAGGCCAGCTGGGACTACAGGAAGACCCTGTCTCAAAAAGCCAGAGAAATGAGCCAGAGAGAGAGAGAGAGAGAGAGAGAGAGAGAGAGAGGGAGAGACAGAGAGAGAGATTCAGTCTTACACATAATGTACAAATTATTATTTTTGGTTTTGCACAGACACCTCTTTCATGCTGATTCTCACATGCTGATAGCAGCAAGAGTCAAGTCAACATTATTGGTCTCTCTCTCTCTCTCTCTCTCCCCCCCCTCATGTTAGCCTTAAATTAATGATCGTCCTGCCTAAGTAGCTGGGATCACAAACATTTGCCACTGTACCTGGCCTCCATTTTATTTCTATCAGCCAGCAACAAACAATAAGAAATGAGAGGTAAGCCAGGAGTGTGAGTTCAAGACCAACTTAGGTTACAGAGTGAATGCAAGGCTAACCAGGGATATATTGTAAGAAAAAAATGCATAAACAGAAATTTAACTGAAAATCTGATTAGTAATAAAATCAAAGTATGAAACATCTTGTGATGAATTTGATGAAAACACAAAATGGAAAAATCACAGAACTTTTCTTAGACCTATAAGACTTCAATGAACATCAAGATGGACACATCCATCCATTGAATAAAGAAACAATATTTCTAAGATGCAAATTATGCTTACAAATAATGTGTGTCTAAAGAAATGCCAATAAAAAATCTCAAAATGTATTTTTACATAAAATGACAAACTTATGCTAAAATTCACATGGACATATGAAAGATATAGAATAGGCAAAGAAATTTTGCAAAAGAACAATGTACATAATTTCAAGAGGTATTATAAAACCATAGTAATGAAGGCAGTATGTTTTGCTATAAAGGTAAAGTAAGCAGGCCAGTTACTAACTGAAAAACTTCAGAAACAGAATAGCACATACATGAATAAATGCCCAAGCTATATCTTACACATAGAACCTAAGAAAAGAAAAACCACTCAAGATTATCTCAAAGGAATCTTGATGTAATGCCTAAAATTATAAAACCCCAAAGAAAACATAAGGGCTCGCTATTCAGGCATGAGGACCTGTGTTTGGATTGCTAGTACTCACCTAAAAACCAGGGACAGTGGCACCTGGGAAGGCAAGGACAAGCATATCCCTGGAGCTCACCGGCTGGCCAGTCTAGCATATAATGACCTCAAAGTTCACAAAAAGATACTGTCTCAAAAATAAGATGGAAAGGGGTTGGAGAAATATCCCAGTGGTCAAAACCAGTGGCTGCTCTTGCAGAGGACCTGGATTCAGTTCCCAAGTACACAAATAACAACCAAGAAGTGTCCATAACTCTAGTTCCAGGGGGTTTGGCAACCTCTTCTGGCCACCATGGCATTGCATGACATGAGTGCACTCACATAATGCAGGCAATACACTCACACATATAAAATAATGCTAAATAAATTTAAAAAATTAAATGATAGGAAAAGCAATTGAGGAAGATGTCCAACGTCCACCTCTGGCCTCCACATGCATGCATAACTGCAAAAACGCATACACCACACACATACAGAGAGAGAGAGAGAGAGAGAGAGAGAGAGAGAGAGAAAATAGGAGAAATCTAATCTATTTTCTTGCATTAGGAAAAGTTCTTCCATATAACAACAAAAGCATAATTCATAAAAGAAGAAAATAATAAATTGGATCTTATCAGCATTAAAATTTTCTGCTGGGTATAGAGTAGCACATACATAAATCCCAGAACTTGAGAAGCTGGGGTAGGAAGACTGTAAGTTCAATGCCTGCTGTAGCCTCAAATTGAGTTTTAGACCACCCTATGCTACCTGGCAATACCTTGTCTTAAAAAAACACCAAAAATCTGCTTTTCAAAATATACTGTTAATAAAGTGAAGAGATGAGCCACAGACTAAAAGAAAATATTTACAGGCCATATATCTGATAGTGGACTTATATTCAATACATACTAATCACCTCAAAATCTAGAAGACAGCAAATGGGGCTGGAGAGATGGCTCAGTGGTTAAGAGCATTGGCTGCTCTTATAGAAGACCCAGGTTTGATTCCCAGCACCCACAAGGTGGCTAACAACCATCTATAACTCTAGTTCCAGGGGATCCATTACTCTCTTCTGATCTCCAAGGCCACTGCATGACATGGGTGCACTTACATACTGCAGGCAATATACTCATATACATAAAATAAAAATAAGTAAAATATTTTTAAAAATTAAAAAAGAGCCAGGTGTGGTGGCACATGCCTTTAATCTCAGCACTCAGGAGGCAGAGGCAGGTGGATCTCTGTGAGTTCAAGGATAGCCTGGTCTACATAGAGAGTTCCAGGAGAGCTGGGGCTGCAGGGAGACCCTGTCTCAAAAAGACAAAAAAAAAATTAAAAAAGAATAAAAGAAATGTTTTTGAATATTTGAACAGTAAGAATAAGTAAGAAGCCAAACAAATGAAAAGATGCTCAGCATCATTAGCCATTAAGAAAATTCATACTACATAAGCAAACTGTCCCTGGGCAACTTTCAGAGTGGCTAAGATTTTAAAATATTGGCTTTACCAAGTGTAAGCAACACATGGGGGAACCACTAAGGACAGATGTGTAAATATGGCCACCACAGCTTATACATGGCAATTTCTCAAAAGGTCAGCATGCAGCTCCCAACCCACTTCTAAGTATTTTCCCGAGACACAAAAACACATATCCACACAAAAGTGGAGGCCTGTGACTGATGTCAGTTATCTCATATTCAAGACAACACAAATGTTCATTCACAGGAGACTGAACAGAATTATATTCAAACAATGAAGCATTGCTGAGCAATAAAAAGGAATAAAATAGTGTACAAATCAATCCATATATAATTACAGAAAGGGTATATATAGGGACAGAATGGGGGACAATGGTTGCTCACAGGTGGCGGATGTGCAGAAGGGCAGAGAGGGTCAACAGGTAGTGATGAGTATCAATCTTATCACAGTTTTGATAGAGTTTTCTGGGTGGATAGCTTTGTCAAAATGGAAGTTTTAAATATATGTGATTTACTATATGTAACTACACTTCGATATACTTGTTAATATTAAAAATGAATGCACTATCAATCTACTCAACTTTGTAAATTAATTTTTTTGTCTTTTTTTAAGACAGGGACTTCCTGTCATCCTGGCTGGCCTGAAACTCGCTATGGACACCAGGCTGGCCTAAATCTCATAGAGATCCATCTGCCTCTGTCTCCTGAGTGCTGGGATTAAAGACACGTGCCACCATGCTTGGATTTATAAATTAGTCTGCTGTGTGCTGCTGTTAAAGAAGTATCAAAAATCCATATACTGATTGGTTGTGTTAATTTGACATTTAAAAAGACAAAATTATAGCACTGGAAAATGGTTAGTGACAGGCAGAATCAGAGGTTGAGTGAGGCATTAGAGAGGCGGCATCCAAAATCTGGGGGAGGGTCCCTACAGCACTATAGTATATTATGGTCCATGATACCAAGGAAGATAATTTGATAGACTCTCTCTCAAGATCATAAATATTGATAACTTGTGATCCAAAAGTACTATTGCTAGAAACTGACCATAGATACCTTTAAATGAGAAGTACTCCCTCACTGAAACATTGTTTATAACAGCAAAAAGTTAGGAACTGCTTAAATACTCATCAGCTGGTGCCTGCCTAAATAAATAAATCAGAGTCTCAAATCGAATTCCAGGCAACTTTTAAAAAGCAGGAAATAGGGGCTGGAGAGATGGCCTAGCGGTTAAGAGCGCCGACCGCTCTTACAGAGGACCCGGGTTCGATCCCCAGCACCCACATGGCGGCCGAGAACCTTCTGAAACTCCAATTCCAGGAGAACTCCAGTTCCAGGGGAATCCGACACCACTCTTCTGACCTCCGAGGCATTGCACAACACGGGTGCACAGACTTGCTTGCAGACAATACATTCATACACATACAGAAATAAATAAAAAAATTAATAAAAAAAATAAAATAAAAAATAAATAAATAAATAAAAAGCAGGAAATAGGGCCCAGATCTGGCGTTCTACTTTGCCTTCTGTTGCTGTGATAAAACAAAGCCAACTAGTGTGAAGAAAGGGTTTATTTGGATTACAGGTCCCAATCACAGTCTATCTTTGAGGGAAATCAGGGCAAGCACTCAAGCAGAAACTTGGGAGCAGGAACTGAAGTCTGCTTTCTTTTTTTTTATTTTTTATTTTATTTTTTTGTTTTTTAATTTTATTTATTTCTTTTATGTGTATGAATGTGCTGTCTGCATGCAGGTCTGTGCACCCGTGTCATGCAGTGCTGCAGAGGTCAGAAGAGGGCATCAGATTCCCCTGGAACTGGAGTCAAAGACAGTTCTCAGCCACCATGTGGGTGCTGGGAATAGAATCCAGGTCCCCTGCAAGAGCAGTCGGCACTCTTAACCACTAGGCCATCTCTCCAGCCCCTGAAGTCCTATGTCTTATACAACCCAGGAACACCTGCCCTGAGATATGACTACCCACAGTGGGCGAGCCCTTCAGTGTCTCTCAGCAATCAATAACATACCTCATAGACATGATCTTAGGCCAACACAGTAGAGCGAATTCCCTAGTTAATGTTCCTTCTCCCCAGGTATATCAAGTTGACAACTAAATCCAACCAAGACACCTGGTGACCCCAAGCCTGTAACTCCAGCACTCAGGAGACTGGTGCAAGAAAGTCACTGTGAGCTCAAAATCATCATGTGGTATAGAGTGAGGCCTGTCTCAAAATAAATAATAAAAATAAATAAATAAATCCCCCAGAAGAGGATCTGAAGTCCTCTTCTGACATCTGTAGACATGATACTGATGGTCACAAACCCAGAAGTGGAAGGGGAATGGTATGGAATTAAATTTAAACTATTCACAGACTGAGTCTCTGTTATCTGAAATGCTTGAGATTAATACAATTTGGGATTTTGATGGTTTTTTTCTGGAATATTTACAAACACATAATGAGGTGTCTTGGGGGATAAGACCTAACTCTTAACACAATTCATTTAAGTCTTATATATCCCTTAGCTACATAGTCTGAAGGTAGTTCCACACAGCAGTCTGAGTGCACCAATGTTTTGACCATGACCACCACAACAGCTCAAGTGCGGAATTTTCTATTTGTGGCATTAGCACTTAAAAAGTTTCAAATTTTAGACTATTCTGGAGTTAATATTTTCAGATTAGAGCTGTCCAGCCTGCACAAGGCATAGAACAAAGTTTAAAATGTGCTACTGTTTGTGTTCTTTATGAGAATTAAACATATTTCTAATTGTATGATCACATAGAACATCTTTGAAACAACATGCAAGAAATCGGCACCTGTGTGCCACTGGAAAGAGACAGTGGTGCTATTATAAGGAGGAGAGAAATTCATCTCTTGCCTCCTACTTCCACTGTATCTTTTAAAATGTATTAACTGCATCTGCTAACTATTCAAAAACTTAAACAGGGGCTGGAGAGATGGCTCAACAGTTAAGAGCACTTACTGCTTTTTCCAGACAACCCAGGTTCAGTTCCCAGCACCCATTTGGGAAGCTCACAATCCCCATTTTACTCGAGCTTCAGGGGATCTGAAGTCCTCTTCTGACGTCTGTAGACATGATACTGATGTGCACAAACCCAGACACAAAGAGATACACACACTTGATTAAAAATAAAATCTATTTTTAAAATGTAAATACTTATATTTCATTTTCTGTTTTAATAATCCAGAAACAGGGGTTAGGGAGATGGCTCAGCAGTTAAGATGGTTGCTCTTGCAGAAGACCCAGTTTCAGTTCCCAGCACCCACATGGCAGCCAGCAACGGTCAGTAATGCCAGTTCCAAAAGATCCAATGCTCTCTTCTGGCCTCTGTGGGCATTGTACACATAGGTATTCTTATATACATGTAGGTAAAACACTCCTACACATAAAATAAAAGTAAGTAAAGTATAAAGAATAAAAATAAAAACACAGACATAGGAGCATACTCCAAACAATAGAAAGAAGACACGTGTCAAATGTGTTTGAATTATTTAGCCAGGAGCCACAGCTGATGGGGGCCAACCACTTCAGAGTATCTTTGAAGTGCCTGGGGTCAAGCTGCAGACTGAAGCCACAAGATGTATCTGTTAATAGAATTCCTGTCTCAGAGGTGCTGTGCTGCCATCCAAGCAGCACTTGGGGTCTGGCTTTATTGATAGATGAATAAGATTGAACGTGACACCTGTGTCCTGTGAATCCCTTGATGCCATTTAACCAACACTTAGAGCAGCTGCTTTTGAGAAATTACCTTCAGATTGGGCGCACTCCAGCAGAACAAAATCATCACTGTACATACTTTCCCAGTTCCCCCATAAATGAGGATTCTTGCCCTGCAAGAAAGAACTGGGCCGTATCTTATCTGAAGTTGCACCTGTCATTTTATTTCCTCTGCTGTCCACTTTACATCATAAGGCCTATGTTATAGTAGTGTCCTTCCAAAGAATTACAGCATCCCCTTCTTTGCAGACTTTCAACAGCTGCCCAAAGTTCATGCTCAACAGAGCACACAGGCCTTTCATTATCTTCTCTCAAGGTGCCATTTCAGCCTGCTTTCACCCACTCCCATGTGTCTACGTAGGAGTCCTGGGCTGTCTCCAACAACATCGTCATCTTCTCCATCTCCAAACCATTGCTTATGCTCCTCTCTTCATTACCTTCTTAATGAGTCACCACTCATTTATCAAGCCTCAAATCCAATGTCATCTCCTAATGATGCATTCCCCAGCTGCAGTAGACCAGATTAATGGACACCCTCTCCCTGATTCCAGAGAAAAGAGGTGGTATGAGTCTCTGCTATAGTTTTTATCTCAATGCCTGATCATGAATCTCACATATCTCTCTTTGATATCTGCCATCTTCACTAGGGGAGAGGTATGAGATACTCACATTTGTATCCACAGTGCCTAAGTCACCCAGCTTCTGGAACACAGTAAACACATCAATTCTCTGCTGCTGAAATACTCAGTTCATTTCTCATCTGTAGAACATTTTACCATAGGCAAACTGTCTCACATGGAGCTGCTTTGCCTCCCTCCAAGTCCTCATTCACCATGTTCTCCCTGTCTCTATTCTCCACTGCACACATTCTTACATGGAAGGCTGCCACTGAGCCCCTAACCAGAAGGCATAGCATGAAGCGGCCAGCTTCATGCTAAGTGCTGACAAGGATGTGAATTCTCATTTGCTGTTAGTATGACTAGAAATTGGCCTAACTACCCTAGAAATCTGCTTGGCTAAATTCTTAACCAACAAATTTATTCCTAAAAATATTTACACCCAGCATCCCATATACAACATGTTTAAGAAATGTTCATGACAGGGACCACACAGTGGAGTACTACAGAATGGTGAGCAGTAAGGTTCCACATGTCTGCAAAACGAAGGGGATTGAGGAAAAAGATCTAAAAATGGAAAGAAAGATTCGAAGCTCAAACCCAGACAAAACAAATCTACAGTATTATAAATCATGATTGTTCATTGCACAACAAACAAGGGGAGTGATGAAGGCACTTCTGTGGTGCTATTAATTCATCTACCTCTTGAGCTTGGTTGTCTTATATGCCACGCATTTTGAAGAGTCATCAAAATTTGGTTTGCATTATACTTGAAAACAAAATAAAATATAAACTCCAGCAACATCTAGCCTATACTTACACACAAATGGAGTCTTCTTAAATGGCTGATGGTCAGTTAACTGATGGAATTCTACTTGCATTATGGTCCTTAAGTATGTCTGGGAGAAGGCCCAATAGTTTTGAGACAATCAGTATACTCAGCTTGCCTTTAACTTCTCTCTGTAAAGTATTGAAGCTAAGATCTGTGGACCAGACAACCCAACCTGCACCACATCAATAGCTGAGGTAGCTTTAATGTCTGCTTCCCTATGGGCCCTCCATTATGATGGGGCTGGTTGACATTTTCTAGGGTGCCAGCAATGCTTTTCTCTGACCATCCTATTCAGGGTGCCATTTCAGCGTGGTCCACAAAACAGTGAGCAGGTTTCATCTCCACTGTATGCTGCTTGGAAATGCCAGAGAGATGGTTCAGTAGTTAAGAGCACTGACTATTCTTGCAGAGGACCCAGATTCAGTTCCCAGCACCCACATGGCAGCAGCTAACAGCCATCTGTAATTCAAGTTCCAGAGAATCTGACACTCTCTTCTAAATGTACTACAGATCTACTCAATTTTGTAAACTATTTTTTGTCTTTTTTTCCGAAACTGAGTTTTCCCATTCCTTGCCCACATAGAAGCCACTATGTAGATCAGGCTGACCTCAGTCTCATAGAGATCTCCCTTCTTCTGCCTCCCAAGGGATAAGATTAAAGGAACATGTGCCACCAGTCCCAGCAACCTTTCCTTTCTTAAGTTGCTTCCACAAGATTTTTGGTCATAACAGTGTAAAAGTAACTGAAATGATACAGATGTGTGAATAGCTGGACCTTCACTGATCCTTCCAGGGTAGCAAGTTCTTAGAGCTCACTCACATAGAGTAATTTCCAAACACAATCCAACAAGTCAAGAACCCACATACCAACTACATCCTCAAATAAAGCCTAGGGCTGATATATCTACCTTACCTAATCACCCAGGACCAGCTAACAGACCACTAGGGACAGACCCTGTGCCCCAGAGACCTGAAATGATCCAAGCATGCCAACTTATCCTCCCGTTTCTTCATGCTGAAACCACAAGGTAGCTCAGGCTCACAGCTCTCTACTCACTTTCTGCACCATGATTGACTTCAGTTCATCCTTGGGTGATCATCAGTAGCATGGCAGGTCCCTTAGTAACTGTGAATTGTATTTTTTATTTATTTTATGCATATGAGTGTTTTGCCTCCAAGTATGTAGGTACACCTGTGTTATTCAATGCCCACAGAGGCCAAAAGAAAGCATCAGCTTTCTGGAACTGGAGTTAAAAACAGTTATTATCTGCCACATGGGTGCTGGGAACTGAACCCAGGTCTTCTGCACGAGCAGCCAATGCTATTAACTGCTGAGCCATCTTTCCACCCCCATAACAGTGAATTGTAAGCCACCTTTTTCTTTTTAAAATTTTTATCACATTTATGTGTTTATTATGTGTGTGCATGTGCATGAGTGGGACCAGGCATATGTGCATGCACACCCGTGGAGGTCAGAGGACTGCTTGTGGCAGTCGGTTCTTTCCATCCATGATATGGATCTCAGGGATTGAACTCAGGTCCTTGGACAGCAAGCCCTTTACCCACTGAGCCATCTCAGAAGCCCATAAGCTACCTTTTCAATGCAGTTGTCTCCTGGACTGTTTGTCTTTCTATACCTCAGATATATCCTCCTTGGCTTTGCTGCTTTCTACCTTCACCCAGGGTTCTAGAGCACCACACAGCCATCCTTACAGGAGGTCTTCTGCCCTTAGGCTGCTGGATTCCACCAAGACTTGTTTCGGCTGCCTGAACAGTACTGCCAAATTCCCCCAGGACCAGACTCTTCTCTTCCATTGTATTGCCCTCCAGCCCTCACTCCCATAATGTCAATCCTGTCATCATTTGTGCAGACTTCTTAGTGTTGATCCTTGGGCTTTCCTCTCTTGGCTAGTATTGCAAACAAAACTGTATACAACACCTGCCACTATCTTTGGTCATGGAGGCTCAAAATTACAAACAGAGAAGCTACTATCTCTTCCTCATCCTTCTTTTTCTTCTTTTTCCTCCGCATTCCCTTCTTCCTCCTCCTCTCCTTCTTTTCCTAATGAAAATTCAAGTCATTTAAGGAGAGACAAAATATCAGTTTCACAGCAGCTCTCATTCTTATTTAAGGGATTAACTTGGCATCAAAGTATTAGAGCTGAAAACTAGACAGCCTTTTAAAAATGTATTATTTTATTTTATGTGTATGAATGTGTTGCCTGCATATAAGTAGGTGCACCCATGTCATGCAATGCCCATGGAGGTTGGAAGAGGGAGTCTGATCCCACCTCAGATATCTCCTCTTCCATAAAGGCTACATTGATTTTCACTTTGATTAGAGCCAATCTCTCCATTCTAGTTCTTATGGTCATTTTCTGAGACTGTCTTGTACCATGCCCTGCTTTGTCTCTAGCTAACTATGAAGCATATTGAATAGAAAATTTTACCCCATCTAACTTGATATTTTACAGTACATCTGTATGAAATGACTTTCTCTAGTCTCTGAAAAAAAGTTTTGGCCTCATAGTCATGAATTAAGAAGAGAAAATCATAAATCTGTCTAGAGTTTGGCAAATATCATCTTCAAAACTTTATTGGGCAGAGTAACTTTTGCTGGCTCCAGATTACTGACAGTCATCCAAGGTAATTTTATGGTAAGTTCTCTTACTTAAAAATCTTAACTTGGACATCCACCAAGTCTATTCAGGAGCGTTCTTATATGGCCAGCATACCTCAACTGCTCTGGGGGGGAGAGAGTTTGTCCCTCAGAAATGATGCAGAACAGCCCAAGCAGGAGGCTGATTGCCCCTCCTGGGTGTCAGAGGCTACAAAGTGCATCCTGGGATGGCAGCCAGCTTTAGATGCAGTCAGGCATAGCATAGGCAGCACTGGGATAGGAATCTGAAGTCTAGGACTAAATAAGGAGGAATAACTGGGTCTTTGGGTACTCGCTATTAGGATGTATCTAAGGAGCATGTTAAGTTTCCGTTCTGCAATGACTACCTTCCCTCTTGGTCCATAAACCTCTTTTTCCTCAGCTCAGATCTTAGCCCTGAGGTGTAGGCTCAAATTAGCTTCTGTGACCATGATGTCTACATCATGGAGAATTTATGGAATCACGTTAGATCTTCTTCCCTGCATGGTATAATTGCACTGTGGCTTTGCCCTTGAAATCAAGCTTCTAAAATCTACCACACCCTCACTTTTAATAACTTCATCTTCATTAATTTTCATTTGTGTTGAGCTTCTGAATGGCATTGCTGATCCCTAGAGAGGAGGATGTTGTTTCCTTTCATGCTTTGGTCTCTAAACCCCAGATTCTAATTGAGATCTACTTTCCAGCTGCCAGGCCTCTGGGACTCTCCTTCCTCCTTTGCACATTAGCATGATGTGGCCTCCTGCCATTTTTCCAGTTGCTAGTTCTCGAAGGAAGTCAGGTCACTCGTGTCTACTCTTCTTTTTAAAAAGTTTTTGAAGATTGATTTTTATTATATATAATAGATAATATTATGATATATAATAGATTTTTTTTGGTTTGTATGTGTGCACATTATGTTAGTGGAGGCCTGAAGGAGAGTCTCAGATTCTGGAGCTGGAGTATAAGGCAAAATGTGAGACAAAAAACCAACATGTTTGCTGGGAATTGAACTTGGGTCATGTGAAGAACAGTATGGGCAAAGTCATCTCTCCAGTCTTCTTGCTTCTTGCCTATTCAATCTTCCCAGAGCTATCATGTTCCAGACACATTCAGAATTGGAATATTGCCCTATTCTGCCTGCTTTGTTTTTTCTTATTTTTTTAGTGATGCTTTGTGTATTTCTCTTTTTTTTTTTTTTTTTTTTTTTTTTTGGTCTTTTTGAGACAGGGTCTCCCTGCAGCCCCGCGTGTCCTGGACACTCACTCTGTGACCAGCCTGGCTTTGAAATCACAAAGATCACCTGCCTCTGCCTCCCAAGTGCTAGGAATTAAGCCGTGTTCGCCCACCACGCCCGGCAGTGCTTTGTGTATTTCATCCAACATTTCCAATTCAGTTCAGGCATATATCCCCGTCCCTTCCCCCACCCCACCCGACTCCATCCCAGATCATGCATTCTGCCGTAGTTTTTGCTTTTCTTTTTTTTTTGCTTTTTTGTTTTGGTTTTTTCATTTTTTTTAACATAGTGATAATTTGTGAGTACAGCATCTCCTGTAAAACCAATTTTTGCAAGCAGTTGTTGAGTGTTTTCTAATTAGACACCCCAACTGTGCAGATTTTCCATCCTCTAGGAATCAGCTCCCAGTGCATTACAGATTTCCTTTCATTTTAAGTATTTTTCAACATATGTTCTACAGATCTTTGTTTCTACAGAAGGTTGGTAGGCATAATATATAAAGAGTTTAATAGGTAAATATGATTGGAGGAAAATATTTGAGACTGCTAAATAGGATTCCATAAGGTAGAGTCCATGGAACCTAACTATGCTAGCACATAGGGACCACACCTAAGAAAGGTTGGAGTGCTTTGTATTCCCAAAGGTTGCTTTACTATGATTTTTTAATATTTTTTATTTATTATTTATTGATGATGGAACAACAAGTGGTAAATTTTGTTAGTACTGCAGAGACCTTGTTATGCTGGCTTCGCAGCACACACAACGCATGGTTAATCCTATCAGCACTCAGAGAGTCGTAATGCAGGCAGATCTCTGTGATTGCACGGCCAGCCTGTCTACACACGCAGGTTTCCAGGATCGCTGGGCTACAGGGAGGGAGCCATGTCTCAAAAGACCAAAAAAAAAAAAAAAAAAAAACACTTTTGTGTTCTATAATTTTCTGGAAAAAATTAGAATGAAGTAATTCACCATGTTTCCTTTTTCTGAGTTGCCACAGAACTTCAGTGCTTAAGACTGTTGAAGATTTTTGATATTTCAAATGGACAACAGGAATAAAAGACAGAGCATATAAGTTAGGGTTTCCAAAGAGATGGAATCAGTAAGAGGTAAACAAATTGATAGGTAGATGGTACGTAGATGATATACAGATGAATGGGTGGATAGATAGACACAGAGATAGACAGATTTATTAGGGGAATTGACAGAAATTATTGAGGCTGACATATATCACAACAGGGTCTCCAAAAAGCCAGAAACCAGAAGAATGGCTCATTTTAAAGTCAAAATCAAGAATGCTGACATTCTTACTCAGAGGCAAGGGACTGAAAATGTAGGTCTCATTGATATAAGTCCTAGAGTCTTAGACTAGGTTGCCTGGGTGCTACTGTCCAAGGGCAACAGGAAGATCACAAACTACTCCCAGGAGAAAGAACAGATTACCTTTTGTCTTACCTGGGTCCCCAGGCAATTGAATGGTGTTGTAGGCAGATCTTCTGACTCATTTCACAGACTGGAGTATCCGCACTATAAATACCCTCAAAGATACACCCAGACCCAATGCTTTAGTGGTCTTTCGTTATTCTTTAATCTGGTCAAATTGATACTTAAAATAACCATCACCATATTTACAATTTTCAGTCATGAAGGAGATGCAAAATCAAACCCATAATGAGATACAACTTCATATTGCCTAGGAAAACTGAAATAAAAAGACAGACTGGGCTGGGCATTAAGACACACACTTTTAAACCCAGCACTGAGAAGGCAGAGGCAGACCGATCTCTGTGAGTTCAAAGCCAGCCTGGTCTACATAGTAAGTTCCAGACCAGCTGGGGCCAGAACAGGAGACTGTCTCAAAAAGACCAAAAAGCTGGGCATGGTGGCACATGCCTTTAATCTCCACACTCCAGAGGTAGAGAGAGATGGATCTTTGTGAGTTCAAGGCCAGCCTGGTCTACATAGTGAATCCTAGAACAGCTGGAACTAAAGGAGACCCTGTCTCAATAATACCAAAAAAAAGGGACAGACGATAACAAATGTTGACAAGGACATGTATATAGAACAGAGTTCATTGACTGCTGGTAAAATTGTAAAATGGCATGGCTCCTTTGGAAAATGACTTGGTACTTCCTAAAAAATTAAATATGCAATTATAATGTGATCCAGAAATGCCACTCCTTGGTAGATACTAAGAAGAAATGAAAACAGACATCCACAAAAAGTGTATTTATAAGTATTTATATCAACTGTATGCATAAAAGCCAATAAATGGACACATCACAAATGATCATCAACTGGAAAGTGCATGTGGCATAGCTACACACTGGGACTTTCATTTGTCAATGAAAGGGAAGAGTATAACATAAACAAACATTCTGGAAAATGAAGAACATCAAGACCACTTGTCTATGATCCTACTTATATGAGACACCTAGAATAAGGAAACCTAGAAACAGAATAGAAGCATTCTGGGAATAAGGAATGACTGCTAATGGACTCTCTCTGAGGTGATAACAATTAACTTTAAATTAGACAGACTACATGACTGCATAATTCTATAAATATGCTAAAGAATATTGAATAAAACATTTTAAGTGGATGAATGGTATGGTATATGAATTATATCTCAATAAAACTATTAAAACTTTCTTTGCTGAAAATAGCTGTCTTTCTATGCATTACTTTTTTTCACTAAACAGTGGGTTTTCAAGAGCTGTTAGTCAAATGTTACAAGATTTTAGTTGGGCAGAAAGAGTTCAAAAGATCTATTGTAGAACATGATGACTATATTTGATAATAAATATTGTGCTCTTAAAATTACTAAAAGTATAAGTTTCAGTGTTTACCATGGTGATAAGCATGTAAAAATAATATATGTCATCTAGCTCAAATTAACCAATCTACAATGTTACATGTACTTCAGTAGGGCATATTGTACATAATCAGTAGAAACTTTTATTTGTCTCTAAGTTTGGGGTAGAAATTACATCTACTGGGGCTGGAGAGATGGCTCAGCAGTTAAGAGCACTGGCTACTTTTGCAGAGGACCCAGGTTTGTTTCAACCATCTGTGACCCCAGACCCAGGGGACATGATGTCCTTTTCTGGGCATTGCACACACACGGTACACTTAGACACATCCAGAAAAAACACTCATAAACATTAAATAAATAAATAAATAAAATAGGAAGGAATATATTAGTTGTTTCCTATCATTGTGACTAAATACCTAACAGAAGCAGCTTACAGAAAGAAACTGGGTTGTTTTGGCTCACAGTTGGAAGAGACCCAGTCCATGACATGGGTCTGTCCCATTACTATGTAGTGGGAGCTTACGACATGTCTTATTACACCTTAGTGGCTCAGGAATCAGAGAAAACTCCAGGTAGAACCAAAAGTAAATTATCCCCTTCAAGGCCTGCTCTCCAGAAACCAACTTTCTCCATCTTGACTCTACAGTCCAAAACTTCCATAACACAGAATGTACCACTAGCTAGTAACTAAGTATTTACACTCATGAACCTATGTAAGGGACATTCAAATCAGAAGGAAGGCAGAGCAGGGCAGGGTGAAAGTAGAGAATAATGGAAGGAAGGAAGGAAGGAAGGAAGGAAGGAAGGAAGGAAGGAAGGAAGGAAGGAAGGAAGGAAGGAAGGAAGGAAGGAAAGGAGAAGGAGAAGAAAGGAAGAGGGAAGAAGAAAAGGAGAGAGTAAGGGAGGGACAAAAAGGGAAGGAAATGTGGAGAGAGAAAAAGAAAGAATGATATCAAAACTATTGAAGATAGGCAATTAGAGTGTTCAGATATTGATGTAACCTTTGAAAAAGGCCCTGAGCAATAGGCCCACCCAATAAGTACTCACACCTCTAAACTGTGAACCAAAGGAAAACTCTCTTTCCAAGTTATCTCAGGTTTTTGTCACAGTAATAGAAAGCTGTCTGATCCTGCTGGCATTTTGTTCCCAGAGCATCCCTGGCAATGCCAGTTACTTGCCTTTATCCTACTATGATAATGACTGGAATTTAGGGAGAAGTAATCCTACTCTGTATCTTGGGAATCACTCAAACAGCTATTATTACCTATGGTATGCATCCCATTCAACATGAAGCTAGAGATTAATAAATGAACCCACCAGCATGGCCCCCTTAGAAGAAATGCCTGTTTTCTCTGTGCTTCGTAGTCTTGGCTTTGAATCTGGTGAGTCACATGATTTGGTATTTCACCTCCCATTAAACCATAGGAACAAAGCTCAGACCTGAGACCCTGGGGGCTCTTGGATTTCTCTTATCTTGCAGCAGTCAAATCTTTGGAATTCAGATTAATTTCACTTTATCAGAAACCCCAGGAGACAGATGATTCCTCCAGGTTCATGGCATTTAGTGACTTATAAACTGATCCTGAGTGTCACCTCTCCTGTCTAAGCAAGGATTCTATCACTGAGCTGTCAAATGAGGTAGATTTGGCCAAGACAATGTTGACATAATGACCCCTGATTCGGATAGAGTGGAAGCTCATTGTGATCTTTCCTTCAACCTTCAACCAAGGATTAGGGAGGCAGAGACTCAAACAATGGAGCCAGGATGGCTGCCATCCTAACGCTTGGCATCAGTTCTGCCTATGCTGCTTGCTATTAGCAAGGACAGAGAAGGAACTGTCAATGCCTCACATAGCTGACTCCATAGGTACAAATCCTGAGAGGAAACCTGCCCCCCTAGATAAAGGCTTACATGGCTTCACTCTCCATGACCCATCGCTGTGCTGTAACTCCTCGGCAATCTGCAGCCAAGAAGCATGGACTTCCTCCTCTGTTTCCTCCATTTCCTCTGTTAATCTGAGGGCCTACTGATGCTTGTTCTAACAGAACTGCACATTGCCAAGTGGATCTTTGACTTCCCACCCACATCTAGAGTGCTGGCAATCCTCAGTGAGAGCATAGAGAGCAAAGCCTACTGTTTCTGTCTTTCTGTTTTTTTCGTTCCTATATTTGACCTTTTTAATTCTTTGGTTATCTCAGGAATAAGAGTTATAGATATTTACACTCTAAGTCCACATGTCACCTGTGATATTATTTAATTGTTTTCTTTAAAGTGCCTCTTTTATATACATAAAGTTCCTTTAAGAGGAAAACTAACAGAGAAGGCAGGAGAAAGGGAAAAAGGTAGAAAAGGCCATGACAATAAAGTCTGAGGATTCAAAACCTGATAGTCTCTTGTCTGGAAGGTCCTGGCTTCCAGCTCCCTGGCCAGAAAGAGGACCCAAACTTTAGAGTTGGTCCTCAGCGCTGTCCACCCCCAGCACCAGGTGGATCAAACTTTAGAAAGGTAGAGTTTTCCTGGCATTTTACAGATCATACAAACTGTCACTAAAGGCTCTAAACATCCCAAGTTGGTTCCCAGTATATTTCTGTGGTAAGATGGAAAAAGAGTCTAGCCAAGGCTCTGTAGTCCTAATATGTGACTTATTGTGTCTAATAATTATTTGAAATAAGTATGGTCACAGCCTTTCCTGAAACTGAGGAACCCAGAAATGGCACATGAACCAACACTGGTGTGCAGGGAACATTGGCTCTGGTTGCTGAGCATGGCTCAAATCCACATTAATGATCTTTAGTCCTTAGCTTGGATTCAGCTGCACTGAGAATAGTGACACCATAGAAATCAGCAAATGCTACAAACTAAGACCTTTTCCTTTCTCTGAGACTCAGTTTTTAAGCATTTTATGTTGCCCAGCAAAGGTTGAGGCTGCCCAGAGCCTTTCACAGGCCAAGACTCTACCTAATACTTTTCTCATCCAGCTAGGACATCACCATTTTCCAAGATGCCATCTTGGAAATACCTAGTCATTTCCTACGCATGACCCTGCTCCAGGCTTTGGGTCAGTCCTGTGCTCTCTTCACAGTATGTGCCAGGCAGGCACATCACCTGTTCTATTAGCCTTTTAATAACCTTGCTTTAAATTGGTAGGAATTCTTATATACATAAAGATGTTTTAGTAAAAGGAAACTAATGGATATGACTAACAGATAAAAAGAATGTACAAAAAAATCAAGAGGGATGAGATTCTAGAGACAAGTTCTTTCTGGATTGGAGGATAGAGAATGTGGAGACAGAAATGCATTCTGGGGGTTTGATCTCAAGAAGCTTAGAAATAGCTAAGGAAGGGAAGAATAGGCCAAGGGGTTTCTGGGACTGAAAGGTTCCAAACGAGGAGTATAACCTGAGAATAAGGAATCTGAGAACGTTGTGCAGATTAGCAGCACTGCAGTGATGGGGGGGGGGCAGGAATCACAGAGACCCAGGTAAAAATGGAGCCTGGATGGAGGGCTATGGAGTGCATGGAGAGCCTGGAGGCAAAGCTGATGCTGCAGCTAAGGTTGAGCAGGGTTTAGGCGAGAAGGACCTGAGAGGAAGGGCATGACTAGAGTGGAAGTGCAGGCCACCTGAAGAAGCTAAGGCAGAGAAGATCTGGCAGAAGGGGGCAAGGCTACAGAGAACCCCAGGGATAAGCTGTGGTAGAAACACCTCAGCTGTGGTCAGAAGTGGAGAAGAATGGCCAGAGGCTGCCTCATAAGTGTGGGAGAGTTGCCCTTTAAGCTGTGATAGCAAACCCATGGTTTTGGATAGTTTCCATAGAAACTATTCCACCTAGAGTCATCCATATGCCTCCAGAGAACATGCACGCATCTGGCCATGCATAGACCAACATGGTTCATTTTATCAAAATGGGAAACAAAATCACTTACCTGCCCTTATTAGAGAAGTTTGTTAATGTCTGTTCATCCTGAATTTGCTTAATATCTACACATTACAAATATATTTCATAAGTAAATATAGTACTTTGCCAAACATCAGTTTTAAGCTTGAGAGTTTGGAATCTGGGGGTTCATTGCTATTATCCTAAATGGAGACAGGAAGGAGATAGAGAAGAAATTAGTCTAAGGGTAGGATGTCAGCACTAAGAATGAGTAGGGTAGAGTGGAGGGGAGGGAAGGGGGCAGAGACAAGAAATCCTCCACACAGATCAGGAGGTGGTCACACATGCGGCTGATCTGTAAGTGACCTAGTTAAGGTAAGGTTTACAACCAAGCAAACCTCATGTTCTCTGTCCTTGTTCAGTTCAGTCCTAATTGATAGGCAGATTGACAGGCATTGCAAGGCTTGCAAGTCTTTGAGGTTGGACAATCCCTTCATGGCCAGCTTTGAACCCCGTCTCCCATTTTCCTGATAACAACAGAAAAGGTAGCATCACTATTGCTCCTTTAAGATTCAATCTATCACATGAAAAGATGGAGATATCAGGGCTTTGTTGAAGACCATTAAGGGAAAGTGACTTCTTCCTGCTCAAAAGAATGAAATCTATGTCTGACCCTCATGAAGACATGGCTTTCTGATCTGCTCCATAGATTAAACCATTATATACCACTGTCCCCTCTCTTAAGAGTTAATCTAGCTGGGCTTATTAATAACCCAAGAGTCTACTCCTTCGGAACCTGAAGACACGCTAAGGATATGGGAGCAAAACTTACCCCTTAATGAGATGACTGTCCTTCCCAGAAGCCCTCCGCCTCTAGCTGCCCTAGAGCTTCTGGCATGAAGCACTGCTCAGCCTGTCCACTTTTATGAGTTCTAACTCAGAAAAGTGTGCCTCTTCCTTTTTTTCTTTCTATATTTTTATTCTGGATACTGGCCCAAACACATTTTTTCTGACACTCTGGATTTTCTCATGTTTTTCTAAAATGTTTCCCTCCCTTTCTACCATGGAGCTGATGGCTGACCTCCATTGCCAAAGATGGATTTCTCAGACCCTAACTCAAAAAGACATGGTTTTTACTCTTTCTCCTCTTCATACTTCTCCTCTGGACAGCTGCTGAGATTTCCAGCTTGTCTGCCCTGTTGTTTCCCCCACAATGCTAACAAATTTTTCCTAGAACTTCCATTCAAGTCCATGTCTAAATTCTCTTACTAACAAGACTAAGAATTCAAAAGGCAACCTGGACTTCCCCAGTGACACCAGCAAACCTAAAAATTTTATATTGTCCTCAATTTAAGGATGAGGCAACTGGCTAGCCATGGTGATACTTGCCTCTAATCCCAGCAGTCAGGAGGTAGAGGCAGGCAGATCTCTGTGAGACTGACACCAGTCTGGTCTACATACTAAGTTCCAGCCCAGTTGGGGTAATAGGGAGACCCTGTCTCACAAAACCAAAAGCAACAACAGCATTATATATAAATAAATACTTTTTACAAGCCCTTGTTCTTCATCAGTAGCTGCTTTGTGCTTCTTTTATTTGGGGGGGGGCATGAACCTGATTCTGGACCATAAGACATGAGAATTGGGCACTGAGTTTTAGAAAACTTCATTTTATTTTGGACCACCACCAGGAAGTCACACTCCCAACAAGCAGGCTGAAACCCATTGCAATTGTCCAGAAGCTATCTGAAACCCAAGAGAGGATTCCAGTCATCACGGCATCATGCAGAGCACAGAAGTGAAAGTAGACCTTTGGATACCTGACCTGGGCTTGCATTGTATGAGCCAGTAAACTCTGTTTAGGAGGCAGACATCTGCTTAATGGTGTCCTAAGCCAGCTTGGGTTCTCTTCTCTTTAGTTACAGTCTAAAACACTTGGCTGACGATAAATAACCGATAAGGACATGGGATCCAGCAGTGTGCAGGGTCCTGGGTTTGGTTTCCATCTGGAAAACAACCATCATAATTCCATCAATGGAGTAGGCTAATATATATATATATATATATATATATTATAGTATATATAATATAATACATATATATTATATAATTAAGGTACCAAAGTTGGATCAGAAATAAAGTTTGAAATGAAGGCACTCAGGATGCTTATGCTTCACCACTGTGCATGGCATCACTGCCCTTATTAAGCCTGACTTAACTCAGTAGTTTCCAACAAACTCTTCTGCCTCATCTGCCACACCTTGGAACTTGTAAGAAATACAAATGAAGGCAAGAGAGCTGGGGTGCTGGGTGCAGGCTGGA
Source organism: Rhizomys pruinosus (assembly GCA_009823505.1). Lineage (NCBI taxonomy): Eukaryota > Metazoa > Chordata > Mammalia > Rodentia > Spalacidae > Rhizomys > Rhizomys pruinosus. Next base: position 2,980,896 of record VZQC01003206.1, read on the forward strand.
GAGCAGGCATGTCAGCCGGGAGCATAGCACCCTGGGAGGTGAGGTTCCAGTCCCTAGCCTATGTTGCATAGAGGCTGCTGGCCCACACTAGAGCTGGGGCACTGGATACTGGTGCACAGGCTAAGAAAACAACACCACCCCACACACTCAACTGGAACTCTGGAGGGAGGCTCCAGTAAGCCCTATAACTAACCTAGAAGAACTGGCTGGCAGCTGAAGATGTACAGTGCTTGGAAGGTGTCATCTGGGCTGGTACCCACCCAGTTCTTGTGGAACAGAAAGGGAAGAGTGAACTATACTTTCCAACATATAACCAAAATTGAAAGTGTGAAACCTAAACAAGTCAATACTCCATAAATAAGGAGAATACAACAAAGGTACCTGAAGGAATCAAGGAAAGCAATCCTTCAACACAGTGAAGAGGCATTAGAGATTCACATCAAACTACAGGCAAAAGGTAAACAACATGCCAAGAGAGCAATGAAAAAACAATATGGGAAAATCCCAGAATAACTCCACACCAAACTCTACAGAGCCTATGGAGGACTCTTAAAATGGGATCTCCGTAGAGGTAGCCCAGGACACAGATCATAGAATAACAATCACAGATATATTCAAAGAAATCATAAAACTAAGGGGAGAGAAGCAAAAACTCAGAAATGACCTAGAGAGAGAGAGACAATGACAAACTCCAGAAGAAAGCAGAAACACTGAAAAGATCCCATGCTGAAATGAGAATGGAAACCAATGAGTGTAACAAGGAGCTACAAGAAAAGATTGAGAAGCTCCAAAAGGAAGTGTAAATAATAAAGAAAACACAGAATAAAAATGAAAAAGGAAATCAAACACTCATCTACTCAAAAGGAAAGAATGGGGAAAAGCCCCAGAAGCAGAATGGAGGAAGCAGAAAAAGAATATCAGACCTATAAGATAACACAGAACAACTAAAATCTCAAGTAAAGATTATGAAAAGTTTAAAAATACACAAGAGTAGTACAACCAGAAAATGTGGGACACTATGAAAAGATCAAACCTCTGCATCATAGGAATAGAGGAAGGAAAAGATTCCCAAGAGAATGGTATTTATCAGATTGTCAACAGAATAATAGATAAAAATTTCCCCAAACTAAAAAAAGACAAACCCAATTACAAGAAGCACAGAGAACACAAAATAGACTGGACCAGAGAAGAAACTCCCTCGCCATATCATAGTTAAAATGCTAGATGCCCAAAACAAAGACAAAATTCTGAAAGCCACAAAAGAAAAACAACAATTACATATAATGGGAAACCTATCAGAATTACAGCTGACTTTTCAGTGCAAACTATGAAAGCAAGAAGAACATGGAGCAAAGCATTCCCAGTGCTAAACTACTATAAATGCCAACCCAGGTTACTGTACCCAGAAAAAATGTCAATTGAAGTTGAAGGAAAGAGAAAAATCTTCCATGATGTAAACAAGATGAAAGAATACTTGTCTCAAAAACCAACCCTTCAGAGAATACTTGAAGCAATTCAAAGTACAGAGGAAGAGAACAACTACAACCAGACATCTTGAAAGAGAAATTAACAAAAACTGCAGAAGTAGAAACCTAGATTAAAATGCAAATGGTTAATAAGTTGAAAGGAAGCAACACACATCTCTCAATTACAACTTTAAATATTAATGGACTAAACTCTCCAATCAAAAGGCATAGACTGGGAGGATGGATTAGGAAAGAGAATCCATCGATATGCTGTCTACAAGAAACCCAACTCACCCTCAAGGATAGGCACCAACTTAAAGTGAAAGGATAAAAAAAAATTCCAACCAAATGGTACCAAAAAGAAAGCAGGAGTTGCTATTTTAATATCAGACAAAATAGCCTTCAAAGTAGAAGCAATTAGAAGAGACAAAGTGGGCCATTACATCCTTGTCAAAGGGAAAATTAACCATGAAGACTTCACAATCATGAATATATATGCACCAAACTCCGGTACACTGATCTTTATAAATACAATGCTACAGGCCCTCAAGGCACAAATTAACCCCAGCACAATCATAGTAGGTGTGCTGGATAGCTTTAGTGTCAACTTGACACACCTGGGTTGAGGGAGCCTCAGTTGGGGAATTGGCTCCATTGGATTGGCCTGTGGCCACATCTGTGGAGTATTGTCTTGATGGTTGAGAAGTGTGGGAGAGCCCAGCCCACAATGAGTGGTGCCACCCTGGGCAGGTTGTTGTGTACCATATAAGAAGGCAGGCTGGGCATGAGCCAGGTGAGCAAGCCAGTGAACAGCATTCCTCCATGGCCTGTGCTTCAGCTCCTGCCTCCAGGTTCCTGCCATGAGTTCCTGCCTTGGGCTCCCTAAGTGGTAAACTGTGACCCGGGAGATGTAAGCTGAATAAACTCTTTCATCCCCAAGTTGGTGTTGGTCAGAGTGTTTTGTCACAGCAATGGAAGACAAACTAGAACAGAAATTGGTACCAGAAGAGTGGGGTATTGCTGTGACAGACCTGACCTTGGTGTTTTGGGGGGAGGATTGTGGAGGCATTTGGAACTTTGGGCTGGGAAGTTCATTGAATGCCTAAAGATTGTTGCTTTGGAGCTTGGAGCAGTTTTGCTGAAGGAGTTGTAGAAGATAGAGGCCTGGCTTGTGAAGTTTCTAGTTTCAAAGCGGAACAGAGTTCATCAGGACTATAATCTGTGGGTTCTGGTCAGCTGGGCCTGAAGAATCAGCTATAAGTAACAAGAGACCATAACCTGAAGTGAAATCTTTGTTGTACTGGCACAACTGACGCTGGTTAGCTGGGGCTGAAGAACCAGCTGTAAGTAACAAGAGACCAGCATCACTGTGGTGAAATCTTCTGGGAAGAATTTCTTCAGGGTCAGCACACAGAAGCTGTGATCCAGAAGGGGCCTGAGTCTCCATCTCGAGCCAGAAGCAGGACTTGGTAACATGTAAGAGTCTCCTATATGGTTCCAGTGTTGAAATTTGAGGGGGTCACAGAGAGCAGCTGAGGTTTGGCACTGTGAGAGGTCAGGAAAGAACCATTGGTGGAAGTGTACCTCGGTTGCAGTGAAGACCCCAGGATTGCAGGGGTCATGGAGAGAAGCTGAGGCTTTGCACCAGGAGAGATCAGAAGAGAACATTGGTGAAGGTGCAACCTCAGTTTCAGTGGCGACTCCAGCATTTTGGAGATGCCGTGGGATGACCACCAAGAGCAGCAGCAGGTGTGTAATGGTGTCAGCCTGGGCTTTCAAGATGAGCTGTGTGTGCCATGGATGGCAGAGTCAGAGATGGGGAGCTGCCAAAACCCTTTGGAGCCCAGAAGATCGTGAGTGAATCCCAGGTGTCCGGCCGTGAGCTACTTTGCTGGACTTAGGTTTTGTTTGAGTGTGCCTGATTAATTCCCTTTGAAATAAGACAGTACTTGTTTTGGATTTTGCAGCAGCCAACAGTTAAGATACTTTTAATAGACTGAACTTTTAAGTGTTTGGATATTTTAAGGACTGTGGGGCTTTTAAGGTTGTACTGTCTTAGGTTTTGATTAATGTTAACATCATACTTTGGGGATAAGAATTGGAAAGGAGGTGGTTTTGTGTGTCAAGTTGACAAGGGGTCAATTGTGCTGGATAGCTTTAGTGTCAACTTGGCACACCTGGGTTGAGGGAGCCTCAATTGGGGAATTGGCTCCATTGGATTGGCCTGTGGCCACATCTGTGGAGTATTGTCTTGATTGTCCGGCAGTGTGGGAGGGCCCAGCCCACAATGAGTGGTGCCACCCTGGGCAGGTTGCTGTGTACTTTATAAGAAGGTGGGCTGGGCATGAGCCAGGGGAGCAAGCCAGTGAACAGCATTCCTCCATGGACCGTGCTTCAGCTCCTGCCTCCAGGTTCCTGCCCTGAGTTCCTACCTTGGGCTCCCTAAGTGATGAACTGTGACCAAGGTGATGTAAGCTGAATGAACCCTTTCATCCCCAAGTTGGTGTCGGTCAGAGTGTTTTGTCACAGCAATGGAAGACAAACTAGAACAGTAGGGGACTTCAATACCCCACTGCATCCTTTGGACAGATCATCCAGGCAAAGAATAAACAAAGAGACATCTGAACTGAACAATATAATACAGCAAATGGACCCCACAGACATCTTCCAAATACTCCCCCCAAACACCAGAGAATATCCTTTTGACTCAGAACCCCACGGAACATTTTCCAAAATTGACCACATACTTGGACCCAGAAAAAAACCTCGACAAATACAAAAAAATTGAAATAATTTCATACATTCTATCAGACCATAGTGCAATAAAGCTCAATATCAACACCAGGATAAGCCCTGGTACTTACAGGAACACATGGAGACTAAACAACTAAGTCATGAATAATGAATGGGTCAAGGAGGAAACAGAGAAAGAGATAAATGCATTCTTGGAACTAAATAACAATGACAGTACAACACAACAAAACCTATGAGACACTTTAAAATCAGTCCTAAGAGGGAAGTTTATAGCCCTGGATGCCCACATAAAAGTAGAAAGAGCACAAATAAATGAGCTAACACTGCAGCTAAAAACTTGAAAGACAACAGCAAATGAACCCTAAATGCAACAGACATGAAGTAATAACAAAAATCAGACCAGAAATCAATGAAATACAAAGAAAACAATACAAAAAAAAAAATCAAGGAATCCAAAAGTTGGTTCTTTGAGAGAATAAACAAGATAGGCAGACCTCTATCCCAGTTAACCAAAAGAAAGAAAGAGCAACTCCAAATCAATAGAATTTGTGATGAAAGTGGAAATATCACAACAGACATGAAAAGTTTCAGAAAATCATACAGGAGTACTTCAAAAACCTATACTCTACCAAATTTGAAAACCTAAGAGAAATGGATGAATATCTGCAATCTGGGGAATCACCAAAGTGAAACCAAGAAGAGACTGACAGCTTAAACAGAACCATAATATATGAAGGAATTGAAAATGTAATGAGAACTGCCAACTAAAAAAGCCCAGGCCCAGATGCTTTCACAGCAGAATTCTATAAAATATTTAAAAAGGACTTACAATCTTTATTACTCAAACTGTTTAGAAAGATACAAGCAGAGGGAAATCTCCCAAATTCCTTCTATGAAACCAGCATCACTCTAATACCAAAACCAGGCAAGGATGCAACCATAAAAGAGAACTACAGACCCATCTCATTATGAACTCGGATGCAAAAATTCTCAGCAAACTACTTACAAACTGTATACAGACCCACATCAAAATTTGGATTCATACAAGAGATGCAAGGATGGTCCAACATATGAAAATCAGTAAATATCATAAAACACACAAATGGACTGAAGGACAAAAACCACATGATCATCTCAATTGATGCAGAAAAAGCCTTTGACAAAATACAGCATCCCTTCATGATTAAAGTACTAGAGGGAATTGGACTGGAAGGATCATTCCTCAACACAATCAAAGCCATATACAAGAAACCCACAGCCAACATCATCCTAAATGGAGAAAAGTTAGAAGGAACCCAGCAAGACTGCCCCTTTTCATTACTCCTCTTCAATATAGTGCTTGAAACATTGGCTAAGGCAATAAGGCAAGAAAAGGAAATCAAAAGAATACTAATTGGAAAAGAGGAAGTCAAATCATCCCTTTTTGCAAAAGATATGATAGTTTACCTAGGGGATGCTAAAAACTCTACCAGAAAACTCATAGAAATGATTAAGAGTTTCAGTAAAGTGGTGGGATACAAAATTAACCTAGAAAAATCAGTAGAGTTTCTTTTATTATTATTTTTATTTTTATGTGTATGAATGTACTGTCTGCATATAGGTTTCTGCACCCATGTCCTGCAATGCTGTGGTGGTCAAAAGAGGGTGTCAGATTCCCCTGGAACTGGAGTTAAAGATGGTTCTCAGCTGCCCTGTGGGTGCTGGGGATCGAACCCCTTTCTTTACACCAACAACAAGCAACTGAAGAAGGAATATAAGGAGACCATCCCAATCACATTAGCCTCAAAAACAATAAAATACCTAGGAATAAACCTAACCAAAGACACCAAAGATCTCTACAACAAAAAATTTAAACCCCTGAAGAAGGAAATTGAAGAAGACATCAGCAGATGGAAAACCTTCCATGCTCATGGATTGGGAAAATTAATATAGTAAAAATGTCCATTCTACCCAAACTCTTGTACAGATTTAATGCAATCCCAATTAAAATCCCCAGGACATTCTTCAAAGGCTTGGAAAAAAAAGATTCTTAAATTCATATGGAATGATAAAAGACCCCGAATAGCCAAAGCAACCTGGAGTGAAAACAGCAATACAGGGGTAATTTCTACACCAGACATCAAACTATACTACAGGGCTATAGTCATAAAAACAGCCTGGTACTGGCAGAAAAACAGACCCATAGATGAATGGAACAAAACTGAAGATCCAAACTTGACCAAACTTGAGCACATACAATTTCGGCCACCTTATATTTGATGGGGGGCGGGGGTCAAAAAGACTTAATGGAGGAAAGACAGCATCTTCAGCAAATGGTGCTGGCAAAACTGGATCGCCACTTGTGGAAGAATAAAATTAAATCCCTACCTCTCACCCTGTAAAAAAATCAACTCCAAATGGATCAAAGACCTCAATTTGAAACCTAAAACTCTGAAGGTATTAGAAGAAAAAGTTGGCAGCAACTTACAAGACATAGGTGTAGGAAAACTTTCTAAATCAGACAGCAGCTGCACAGAAAATAAGGTCAACAATTGACAAGTGGGACCTTATTAAACTCAAAAGTTTCTGTACAGCAAAAGAAACAATCAGTGAATTGAAGAGAAAACCCACAGAATCGGAGGAAACCTTCACTGCTGATTCATCTGATAGAGCATTAACTTCCAGAATATATAAACTACTCAAAAAAACAAAGAAGTAAGAAAACAAATGACTCACTCAAAAGATGGAGTAAAGAGCTGAGCGGAGACTTCACAAATGAGGAAATAGAGATGGCTGAGAAACATCTTAAAAAGTGTTCAACATCACTAATAATTAAGGAAACGAAAATCAAAACCACTTTAAGATATCATTTCACCCTGATAAGGCTGGCTAGGATCAAGAAAACAAATGATACCAAATGCTGGAGAGGGTGTGGGGAAAGGGGAGCACTCATCCACTGCTAGTGGGAATGCAAACTTGTACAACCACTATGGAAATCAGTTTGGAAAACCCTTAAAAGACACAAAATGAACCTACCACCTAACCCAGCCATACCATTTCTGGGTATATATCCATCAGACTCTTCTTACAGCAGAGATACATGTACAGCAATGTTTATTACAGCTCTCTTCACAATGGCGAAGAGCTGGAACCAACCCAAGTGCCCCTCAACCAATGAGTGGATACAGAAAATGTGGTACATCTACACAATGGAGGACTATGCAGCAGTAAAGAAAGATGACAACATGAAATTTGTGGGGAAATGGATGGAACTAGAAGATTTTATGCTAAATGAAGTAACACAGTCCCAGAAAAACAAAAGATGAATGGTATCCCTCATCTATGGATGCTAGTAACAAGTCCCTAGGTGTAAGACAAAATGAGCAAAGTTAATGTTATATTCCTCATGATCTAAAGACAACTGTGCTCTTGTACTGGGAATCCCTACACAGGTTCTAAAGCTGACCTAACACTTATCTTCAGACCTTGGATTTTTAGTATATGATGGAGGGTATGTGTGCATCTTTTAGAGTAATAAAGGATTAAAATGGAAAGATGGAAATCAAGAAATATGACATGGAAATAACATACAGTTTGTTTCCAATGGATACAATGTTAATATAGATGCAATGTAACAGGCTGGTGCAACTTAGCCTTTCTGGGTGCTTAACAATCATACTTGTCGTCCATACCAATTTGGCCAAGGGACCTGGGGGATAACTTTGTTCTTTGCCCTCAGAGGTCAACCAAGTCTTAGGGGATTATGCATGGGGGCACCTCTTGAAATGTCCTGCAGAGGTGGGTAATCAGTCTTCCTGTTCAGGGAGGTCTTAGAGAGCCACTGAGGGGACTTCAGCCAGTGTCCAGTCTATAAAGAGGAAAGTCTGCTCATGCTTCAATAAAGGAAGACTGGTCTAGCAAAACCTGGTTTTGTCCTCAAGTGGATGGATCTGGTGGATGAGGAGCTGAAAGGAGCAAGAGGCTCCCACCCTCCCCGCCAAAAAAATCCCGAGAGACCCCAGAGGACCAGATCCTCAGCTGACTTCAAGAAAATAAAACCTTGGTTAATTGGGGCTGTGTAGCCTTAAGCATCCAGAAGGAAAGCACAACAAGAAATAAATAATCAGTAAGACCAGAGAATCTATAATGCAGACATAAAACTTGAGATCTTAGTAAAAAGACAAAAAGAAAAAAGAGAGCGCTGTTGTTTGGCCTGTCTTCAATTCTTACAGGTAGGTGCATCTTCTCTGTGGCTGCCACTGCTTTTGGCACTCCTCAAGGAAATGAGATACAGTTTTTTAACCTTCCAATGTGGACTGAGCACTGCTGAGATATCCAGCTTGTGAACTAAGCAGATAATGGGAATTCAGCCTCGTCAGAATATGGACTACCATTGTTGGACTACCTCGGCTGTATCAAGGAGGCCAGTGCAGGGGGATCAAGACAGGATGCATGCTTACTGGACCTCATTTGGGGGACTATGGGAGGGAAAGACCCCAATGTGGAGCACAAATGCAGGGTTGATGGTTGTTTGGGCTTGCCAAGGAGAAGCCTTCGAGCACTCCCTTAAGGAAAATATGACATCTTTTAGGAAAAAAATGTCCTCCAATTCAAGTGATATGTGTATGTATGTATGTATGTATGTATGTATATAACTGTGTAAATATATGTATATATATACTGAAGCAATACAAGTAGGAGGGAACAATAACAACAAAAGAACTGGAAAAAAACTCTGGAAAGACTAAGAAAAAGATGCAGGACATGTATGGCAAAGTGCAGGGACTCGGGTGGGATGGGGGCATGGAAGTGGGGGACATGGAAAGGGAAGTGACTTTAGATTCAATTAAGAAATAATGTAAGACTTATGGAAAAAGTTTAATAACAATAAAAAAAGAAGTTTAAAAAAATCCAAATCTGGTTTGTATCAGTATTGAAACTAAAGCTCACTGAAAAGAGTTAAAAATAAATTCATCCAGTCTTAGCTAAAAGAAAGAAAGAAAGAAAGAAAGAAAGAAAGAAAGAAAGAAAGAAAGAAAGAAAGAAAGAAAGAAAGAAAGAAAGACAAATGTCAGGGTCTCAGCCATGCCACTGGTGAGTGGAAGGCTGGAGTGGAAACCTGCCATCTGGAGTTTAATAAGCAGCCCTCCAGGGGATTCAGTGCCATTCAAGTGTGAAAACGACTTCCTTAAATGTACTAAGACAAGTGAATTTGCATGAGTTATTCTCATTATTCATGATTAGCACTTGATCTGAAGTCAGAGGCTAGCATCCATGTGCCTTCTTGAAGTCAAACCTTGAATGGGAGGGTCTTAGATCTTCCCAGATTTAGAATTTTTTTTAATTTTATTACATTTATGTGTTTATTTATTTATCATGCATACATGTATGTGTAGCTGTGCACACACATACACATACCACAGTATGTGAACATCAGAAGACAACTCACAGGAGTTAGTTTTATCCTTCTACTATGTAGCCCCAGGGATCGAACCTGGTGTCATCAGGCTTTGCAGAAATCACCTTTACCCACTGAGCCATCTTACCAGCTCGAGGGTCTTAGCAACACAGCAGGTGCATCTGGTAAACTGAAATCTGGGCACATGTCCCTGAAGCTGTATTGAAACTCTCTCCATTGCAAAGGCCCCAGACTTTAAAGAGCACTGGTTCTACTATAGAACAACCAAGAGAATTTGATTTGGTCCTAGAGGCACAAAGTACAGTGTTTTCTACTTCTAAAAATTGTCACAGCTGTAGCATATTGTAGTTGGGGCTGGGTAAGAATGAATTCTTAATTAATGTAGGGGGAGGGGGATTTCTTGCTAAATAATTTTAAGTTTTGATTTTTCCCTTTTAATATGCAATTGGGGGTTTGCTGTTGTAAGCTCCATGAATATTTCTGAAAAGCAACCTGCTCAGAGATAATTACATTAGCAGCATTCAAGGAGTGATCAGTATCACCAACACAGTGTGATCATGTTAAAGGGAAATTGTCTTTCACCCAGGGACTCTAACATGTGGTTACTGTCTCCATAATTAACCCATGCCCCTTGAAAAAAAGAAAGTAATTGAACCAAAGGCAATTAATTCTTTTTAAGCCATTTCACTCTGAGCTCCATTGCTATCCCAGAAGGGGGAATCCAGAGGGCTGGGAAGAAGCAAGACGGTAGGAGCAGCCAGTCAGAGGTAGTCAGGAATGCTGATGAAGCTTTAGTGTCCAGGAATGCTAGCCACTGCTGTACCATGTGAGGACATGCTCTCTGCTTCTACTGTCACAAATCCTTCTTTTGACTCCCCTGAAGCATCAGGAACCATGACTTCCAAGACAGGGTCTGACCCCAAACAAACAATTCTACGAAGCACTGACCTTAATCATTCCTCATAGCAGTACCTATAAAATGGTAATAACATCTTCCTTAGAGTCTGTCAGGATGAAAATGCAGTAATTATAAAGGGAAAAGATTTTAAACTTAGAGTATCAGACTCATTTGAGACATGTATCTTTGTTTTGGTACTCATGAGTTTCATGGAGCCTTTTTTTCCCCCATAAAGCCCAGGCTGACGTGGAACTCACCATCCTCTGGCTTCATCCTTCCAAGTCCTGGGATCACAGGTATTTACCACCACACCTGACCAAAGTCTTCTTTTTTTGGAAGCTTCTTTTTCTCTCATTAGGAAAGACACACTACAGGATACATGGTGTTTCAGGACTTAGTAAAAGTAAATATGTGTATATTAAACAACATTGGTTTACAGACTGATAAAAATGGTAATGCATCTGAGTTAAACAGAGATATAAATAGCTGTTGTCCACATCTGTTTTACATAAAATCTGTAGAGCAATAACTTTGGGATTGGCACATACAAATGTTCTCTATAATTTCTCTGTTGTACAGTACCTCCTTGTAGCATTCTCTTTAAGATGACTTAACATGAAAATTAAGTTTGCTTCCCAAGCATGCACTTGAGCAAAATATATCAGTACAGGAGCTCTGACATCAGCAGTGGATTGTTCTGCCAGAGAGATGTTGGCCAGGGGATCCAAGGCCCCACAAAAGGTAAAGGCTCCTTGCCTCTAAACTGGGATACCTGCAGGAGGAGAGGCGATGAGGCCCTGCTGCTGAAGACCTGATGTTAACATGGGAGGGATGTATTGAGACCACACATGCAGGTATACAGATGGCCTCTGGAACGCTGGAGAGTGTTGCCAAAGGCCACTAAACTAATAAAGCAAATACGGGTCTCCTTGAGTCAAGCAAGACTCCACTGTCAGCACCAGCTACACCTCACCTGCCTGGAGGTACTGTGCAGCAGAGGTGGCTGTGTACCTGTATATCCCAAATCTAATTGGCTATTGGCTCTCTCCTCGGAGGAATAACCCATGGCTGATGCCACAAGCTTACATCCTCTACAGGTTAAGAGATGTTATAAGCCACAGTAAGACCCTGTCATATTTAACAGGAAAAAATGTAATTCATGGATTAACATACCATCCAAACATATGTTTCTATACCAAAGTAACCTACCATAACTATTAGAGCTGTTTAAATACCTATGTATCTAATTGCTTGTGCTTCATTAGTAGGATCGAAAGGTTATTCTTGGACAAACTGTTGGCCCATGAAAGGAAACAGCCAGAATTGACCAGAGTCCAAGACAACAGCTCCAGAGAGAGTGGACTGTTTTGCCTCTCATCCACCTGTGCCCCTTTTCTAGGCCTAGGGAACAGTCTGCGGAAGAGGGGGCGTGGTAGAATGTGGGGGCTGCGATTGGGGTGAATGGTGAAACTACAGCAATGTAGTCTGGACACTCGTTTGATTGACTTGATTGAACATACCACCCCTCACCCCCCGCTGGAGGGTGGGGCTGTGGGGGTTTGGGCACGGCGGCCTGCAGATTGGTTTTGCATGACAGATGCTTGTACTCATGGATTATCACTTATAGCTAAAAGGTGGGGAAAAAAAAAAGACTGAGAGAAAGATGTAGGACAGATATGGCAGAGTACATGATCTGGGATGGGGTGGGGGGTGGGGGGGAAGGGAAAGGGAAATATGCCTGAACTGAATCGGAAAATGATGTATGAAATGCACAAAGCATCAATAAAAAAAAAGTTAAAAAAATAAAAAGAAAACACACACTATGTCTTGCTGTAAAGATAATCTATATTTTCTAATAGAAGGGACTCAAAGCCCATTGTAGAGCTCCAGATGAAAATGAAGTCACATTAAGTTTCTTCAAGCAGGAAAAGGATGCTCAAGGTTCATTTCAAGGCCCAGCGGATGTACATATAGGTCCCAGGGAGTAATGTCCAGAGGTTACAAAAGGTGCTGCTCTTTCCCCATACTTTTTTTCTCTGTTCTTCTACCACATGGCTAACCAGGCATAATCACAGGAAGTACATGGTAGAGCAAGGTCAGTAAAGCCTCAGCTCTTTGTCCATAGAACCCAAATTGAGGGCCCCATGAAATCTGAAAATATAAAAGTAAGCACAGAGAAGAAGGAACTTAGGAAACAGACCTGGCCTCACAGAAGTGTTTATGAATTGCTAAACTTACCCACAAGCAGTGAGTGTGGCTGTCCGACACACTGAAGTCTGTGAGTACCACAGCCTGGGGATCTCCATCCAGGTCCACCTTGGTGGTAGGGTGGACAGGTCCCAACAAATACTGCAGACACTTTCAGGTCCACCTTGGTGGTAGGGTGGAACACACACATGACAGGTCCCAACAAATACTGCAGACACTTTGAAAATGTAACTGACATGGAAATGGCAACCCACAGAAGTCAGGTCAGAACTTCTGATGGAACAATGTAGGCTTAATAGGTGATAAAACAAATTCAGCAACAACCTCCCTATGGTATCCTTAAGACTCAAAATCCCATAACATTCACAGTGAGTCAAATGCAGCCCAGAAAACAAAGACACACAGGAAAACAAAAGAGAGAATTCTCAGATAGAAATGGTATTCAGCAGTGGTGGTGCATACCTTTAGTCCCAGCACTTGGGAGACAGAGGCTAGTACTCTGTGTACTCTGTGAATTCAAGGCCAGCCTGGTCTACATAGCAAGTTCCAGGCCAGCTGGAGCTACAAGGAGACTCTTTCTCAAAAAGAACAAAAAGAAAGAAAGAAAGAAAGAAAGAAAGAAAGAAAGAAAGAAAGAAAGAAAGAAAGAAAGAAAGAAAGAAAGAAAGATCCCAACAGAAATAAATGCTGAGATAACACAGCTGTTGAAATTACCTTACTGACTCAAATAGCTGTTTCTCTAAAAAGGGTCAGACTTCTTGAGATGAATGAAGAACAGGAAGTATCAAAGAAGGGATAGAAGATACACAAAACAGTCAAATGGAAACTTTGAAACTATAATACACAAAACTTTAAAACTCCTGGGTTTTAAAGGTTGAACTCAGAATCCAGATGACACTGAAAGACAAAGAAGTAGGAAGTTTCCAACCTGAATACCAGAGAGTGGAGAGAAGTCTGGAAATGAACATGCATATGGGGACTGTTCTACAGCATGGAAGGGCTAATATCCATGTCATCAGAGTCTCAGAAAGAAAGAGAAGTAACACATCCCAGGAGAAAAGTATCCTAGGAAGCGACAGCTGAAATTTCCCCAAATTATCAAACGATGGAAACCTGCAGATTCAAGGAGCTCAGCAAATCCCAAACAGCGAATCCAAGAAACCCATTTCAAGTCTATTTAAAAAACTGCTGAAAATAAAACTATTTAAAAATAGTGAAAGAAGCCAAAGAAAAAAAAAATGAAAACAAGATACATTATATTTTAATGACTCAAATAACCAGATTCCTTATCAGGAACAAGGAAGTCTGTTGGCCACCCAGAATTCCACCCAGTGAAGTATCTTTTAAAGATGTAGGTGAAGGAAAGCTAAGAGAAGCCATCTGTAGCAGCCTTGTTCTCCTAAAAAGGGAACTTGGGGCCTGGTGTGCTGGCAGACGCCTTTAATCCTAGGGGAGGCAGAGACAGGCAGATCTTTGTGAGTTCAAGGCCAGACTGGTCTACAGAGTGAGTTCCGGGACAGCTGGGACTACAGGGAGACCCTGTCTCAGAAAGACCAAAATTTAAAAAAAGGGAACTTGGGAAGAAAATGGTAGGAGGACCCTTGCAGAATCAAAAATAAAGGAAGAGAGACAGTGTTTAAAGTTTTCATCCAAGTAATCAGTGAATAAAACTAAAACTCTTATTACTATCTGTGAGCTTCAATGGTCACAGATGTAATGCCTAGGTCACCCATGAGATAAAGGTGGGAGAGATATAGTTCCAGTGATGAAAAGCTTCTACATTCCATTTGAACTGAGGAAAGATGCATTTTATGCAGTCTGTGAGATGATGCATGTGTCTATAATCACCACAGCAACCAATAAAATTGTACTAAAAGATACAGTCAAAAGTACAGTAGACAGGGTCTGGAGAGATGGCTCGGCAGTTAAGAGCACAGACTGCTCTTGCAGAGGACCCGGGTTCGATTCCCAGCGCCCACATGGCAGCTAAGAACCATCTTTAACTCCAGTTCCAGGGGAATCCGACGCCCTCTTCTGACCTCCTTGGCATTGCACGACATGGGTGCACCAACCTACAAGCAGACAGTACACTCATACACATAAAAAAAAAAAGTACAGTAGATAGGCTGATTGTGGTGACTCATACCTTTAATCCCAGCACTTGGAAGGCAGAGGCTGGTAGAGCTCTGTGAGTTTGAGGCCAGCCTGGTTTACCTAGCAAGTTCCAGGCTAGACAGAGCTATATGGTGAGACCCAGTCTCTCTCTCTCTTCTCTCTCTCTCTCTTCTCTCTCTCTCTCTCTCCTCTCTCTCATATATATATATATATATTATATGTAATATATAATAAATACATTATACTATATATTATATAATATAGTAAAGTCAGGTCATATAGACTATAGAACAAAGAAAAGTACCAGTGAACACCAACTATTCCACAGCATGTTGGAAAGGCCAACTCACCAGCAAACTTCTAATCATGACAGTATATGCACACAACACTTTCAGATACATGCAAAAACAGCAGAACATAGAGGAGAAAGGCATGGACAGATTTACACTGTGGTGGAAACTTCGGCATGGTCAATAGAACAGGACCGATGACACTTTAGACCCTGCTAGCCTGTCTCTTTAACACATCCTCAATCTTCCTAAAGTAAGATATAGCCCTCTCATTGGTCTACCCCAAGGATCAACAAACATTCCCTAGAAACTACTGGTATAAAATACTTTAGACTTTGAAAAGTATATAGTGTCTGTTTCATTTGCTCCATTCTACTCTTGAAACATCAGAGCATTCCCAGACACATAAGGCACATAAACAAATGTTTATGACTGTTCCAACAAAACTTTAGTTTCACAAAAATAAGCAGTAAGCTGGAATGAAATATCAGCTGAAGCTCACTAATGATCCCTGTGCTAGACTCTTCCTGTAGTAAGCCCTTGCAGCAGGCTTTACAACACATTCTCTGTCTTCATTTTTATTCCATATAGGTGAACAAAACCCCTTTCAAGCTCACTGTCCAATATTGTGTTACATTTCATCTGGTCACAGATCTGAAAACACGTACTGATGGGACTTTGTCTTCACAGAGCTACAGGGTGATCATCCTAAAGAGCTGAAATCAATACTTCTTCATGTCTGACCTTTTAAGATAATGATCTAGTAGATTTGCTAGATAGAATTGCTAGGTAGAATTGCTCTACAGATGCCCATTTCATTCCTACAGGAAAACTAAACACTCTAATTAATGAATTCACCAATTAAACCTTTCCCTTCGCTCTGAACTTTAGCTAAGAATATAAGGACAGCCAAACTGAAAATGAATCAAGATCTTCTCTATCTGCTGGAGACAATATCAGCTCTCAAAATCTATTTGCCATGATGGTTTCCAGGGTAGAAAAGATGTCTCCAGTGTCACGCATGAGGCACAAGACACAGAAATTAAAATGGAAGGAATATGTACAAGGTAAAAGAAAAGTTACAAAACAGTGGTCAGTTCATGGCCTGGATCTAGCCCAGAGGCATGTTATTCGCCCCTCAAAGAAGCTTTAAACAATTTGAACCATTCAAAAAAAAAAGAATATTTTTATGCAAAAACTAGGCTGTCTGAAGTGATCACATGCAGTAGGGATTTCTGGCTTCCATGAGTCCAAACTATCCAAGGGCAACAGAAAGCCAGAGCTGAATGAGGCCAGGCACTTTAGAGTGGAGACTAAGTCAGTAATGACCCTCCAAGTCATTACCCAACACTGAAGCAAGGGCACCATGACTGTCTGCATTGTTCTGTTTAAAGATATATTGTCCCAACCAAGAGCTGGCAAATAAATGATTGAGGTCCCATGACCCAAAGAACTGCAGAGCACACAGCTCACTTACAAGACTAGTAAGTATTTGAGTTTTAGCCAAGTATAGGAAAAAAGTCTAGGCAGAGCTAGGTTTGCCCAAAAGTCAGCTCTCAAGAGTCCCCTGAACAGGGTAGGTACCCTTTCTCAGAATGTTTTCTTCCCTTACAAAATAAAGAGTTCCCCCCATTTTCTTCTTTTCATGTGTTTGTACATGTGGGTGTGTGTATGTGTGTGTGTGTGTGTGTGTGTGTGTGTGTATATGTGTGTACCTACACTCTTTAAGCCTACTTCCATTTAGGTGGGTTCTTGGGATCTAAACCCTGATCTTATATGCTGGCAAGTGCTTTGATTGCCAAGCCATCACCTCATCCCCAAATGTGAATTTATATGTAATGTCTCAGTGTTCAGACTATAAAAAAAAAGCACAGTTAATTGGAGAGGTTTGGGCTATCACAAAATTGATCTGGAATTGAAAAAGCCAAAACCAGGAAAGGTAAGGAGTCAAGAAGTTTAGTGGCAACAGCTGCAGAAATGGAGCAGTCCAGAGCCAACAGCTGGGGAGGATCCTGGCCTCCTCCTTTCTTCTCAGCTCCTGTTCAGGGCTCAGAGTCCCAGCATGTGACTTGCCAAGCTAAGGGATAGGAGGTTTTCTGCTGGAGACAGCAGGTCAGAAAGTGAGGAAGCCTCACAGACCTCTTTGCCTCCCACCACAGGACACATGCCTGGATTGACAGTCCCACCAAGTATGCAGAGAAGCAAATCTCTGACAGAAATGGGGCTGCTGAAAAAGGATAAGCTACACTTTTCATGCCAAAACCCCAAATAGAAGTCTGTTCTTGAATTCAGAAATTCCATACAAGGAATCCAACTATAAAATGTTCAGGCAGGAGATCCTTCAGCTCTGTCTGAAGCAGTGGTACATGCCAGCCTCCCAGTCCACCCCTGATCCCTCACAGGGCTTCAGACCCAACAGGACTACTCACCCAGGCAACTCCAGACCCCACAGTGAATATTAACACAAGACAATATATAAGTTCCCTTAAAGATGAAATTTTGCCATTTGCATGTCAGGAAAATTAGTAGAATTTCCACCTGCTTACTCTGCTCAGAGATTCTAACTAGAAGATGTCTAGAAGATAAATCTTGATAGCCAGAAGACAGGGGAATTGTTCCCCTGGGGACAGCAATGCCATCATTCTCACTGACTGCTGATAAGGGACTTGGCTTCCAGGTCGCTCCCATTAGAGCCTGAAGCAAAGACAGTAGCCTCCATGTTAACAGCTGATCTTTCCCAGGCCACCAGACCTTCATTATGTGGGCATATCTGCCGTGGGATGGCTGAGGACATCTCAGGGGCCCACCTCTCCCGTGCACATTTGTATGTCTTCATCCTCTGTTTAGTATGGGAATGAAAGCGCAAGAGAAAACAGATACTCAAGGCCTCTTAGCATGAGCTGTCAGCAGGAAGAAATAAGGAATGTGAGAAAAAAAACCATCTTATTTACCAGAGTTGTTTTGAATAACCAGCCACTTTGAATAACCAGCTGGAAGCACATTATGAAACAATCACAATATTTTTTTTTTTTTGGTCTTTTCAAGACAGGGTCTCCCTGTAGCCCCAGCTGTCCTGGAATTCACTCTGTAGACCAGGCTGGCCTTGAACTCACAAAGATCCACTGCCTCTGCCTCCCAAGTGCTAGGATTAAAGGCGTGTGCCACCATGCCCAGCCCTGAAACAATCACAATATTTAAACAGAGCTGTATTTATAATACACACAATAGTGGAGAACCCCGGGTTGGGGAAATCACCAACTCTCTGGAGATTTCAGGATATTTTTTTCCCATTCAGCATATACTCTGACCTCACACCACTCTGTTTGTTAACTGTCTCAGTGGGACCAGCACTTAGACAGAAGGACACATGCAGCTCAGTCAACAGATCAAAGTTTTCATTTTGCAAGTGTTCTGTGTATCAAGTTATCTTAATTTGTTCTTCATATGTGACCTTTCTTTTCTGGATGAATTATTGCTGTTGTCCAAATGTTTAAAGCCCTTCAATATTCAGGTTGAAATCTTATCCCAAAAGGTGATAGTGTTAAGAGATAATTAGGTAATGAGTGTAGAGAGCAGACACTGGGATCATGTCCAGAGAGCTTACTGACCCCTCCTACCATATACAGATCCAGAATGAAAGAACCATGTCAAGCCAGGAGGCAGACCATTGCCAGACACCAGATCTGTAGTATATTGATCTCAGACCTTAAAACCTCCAGAACTGAGAGAATAATTTTGTATTGTTTATAAGCCAGTCAAGTTATGATGATTCGTTATAGCAGCCTAAATGGACTAAGGGAATAAACTCCACTATCTCAGGGGGAATGATTCACTGAAGGAGCTCAGAAGGGGTGATGACAGGTGCTATCTCTTACCTGAAGGAGGTCAGGTCTGTAGGAGGCACCCGAAAGAAGGCTGGATAGCGGAAAGGGAGACTCCCATCTTCTCAGTCTCATAGAAGGTCAGGAAGACTCCTGCTCTTACCACCATTAAAGGGAGTTTCACCACCATCTCAGAGGACAAGTTCTAAGGGTTGATGAGCCAGCTCAAGCCCTACTAAGTCATCAAACCCTCCTTGCAGCATATGGGGTGCTCTGAACCACACAAAGAACTTAACCCACAGAGAAGCTAAATAGCCAGTCCCAGAAGAAAGCTTTGAGATACCTGACCATTTGCCCTTGGGACTCACCTGCTGGCATTATGCATGTAAAGACAAAGAGGTACCTGGGCACTGATCACATGTGAATCCCAATTTTGCCATACACTGGTTTGATGATCTTGACAGTACTCAGTGACTCAATTTTTCCATTCATGAGTAGGAAATAAAGTTCAATGGTATATGGAGGATTCAAGGTAGAGATATGTGTTGTGGAGGATTCTCACAGCACATCATACATTATACTGTACAGTACCCATCAACCTTACCCAGCATAAACTCCTGAGAAGCCCAGCAGATGTGAGGTAGATGACGTGGCAAAATAGTTCCAATACCTACTTGGGCTTTACTCTTGAACAACAACATCAAATAACTCCAGATACTTAAAAATAAAATAGACAAGATCAGAAAAGAAACTCCAGACGATATATCATAATCAAAACACTAGATGCTCAAAACAAAGATAGAATACTGAAAGCCAGAAGAGAAAAACAGCAAGTTACATATAAAGGAAAACCCATCAGAATTACAGCTGACTTTTCAATGCCAAGGATGAAAGCCAGAAGAGCTTGGACCAAAGTCTTCCCTGTACTAAATGAAGTAAGATGCCAAACCAGGTTACTCTACCAAGCAAAAATGTCATCAATTATAATCAAAGGAGAAAGGAAAATCTTCCATGACATAAACAAGATGAAAGAATACATGTCTAGAAAACCAACCCTCCAGAAAATACTTGAGACAATTAAGAGGACAGAGGAAAAGAGCACCTACCCTCAAGTGGCAAGAGAGAGTAATTACTGAAGGTATAACCCCAGAAATACAAACATAGACCAAAAAGGCAAAAAGAAAAGAAACTGAAGGAAAGCAATATGTACCTCTCAATATTAACCCTAAATATTAATGGTCTGAACTCCCTAATCAAGAGACACAGACTGGGAGAATGGATTAAGAAACCTAATTCATCTTTCTGTTGTCTACAAGAAACACACCTCAACTTCAAGAACAGGCACCATCTTAAGGTGAAAGATTGGAAAAAAAATATTCCAAGCAAATGGTACCAAAAAGCAAGGAGGAGTTGATAGTTTAATATCAGACAAAATAGATGAAGAAGGTCAATACATCCTCATCAAAGGATCTATCAACCATTAAAACCTCACAATCATAAATATATATGCACCAAACTCTGGTGCACTGAACTTCATAAACACAATCCAGCAGGAGTTCAATGCACAGATCAATAATAGCACCCTAATAGTGGGAGACTTCATCACCCCACTGAGCCCATTGGACAGGTCAACAGGATAAAGGATAAACAGAGGGACATCTGAACTGAACACTATGATACACCAAATGGACCTAACAGACATCTACAAAATATTCCACCCAAACAACAAAGAATGTACTTTCTACTCAGCATCCCATGGAACATTCTCCAAAATCAACCACATAGTGGGGCACAGAGCAAACCTCAGCAAATACAAAAAAAAAAAAAAATGAAATAATTCCATGCATCCTATCAGACAACAGTGCAATAAAGCTTAATATCAACACCAGAAAGAGTCCTAATAGCTACAAGAGCACATGGAGACTAAACAACACACTACTGAATAATGAATGGGTCAAAGGAGAAATAAAGAAGGAAATAAAAGCATTCCTGGCACTAAATGAAAGGGATTATACAACACAACAAAACTTATGGGATACTTTAAAAGCAGTCCTGAGAGGGAAATTCAAGGCCCTAAGGGTCTACATTAAGAAAACAGAAAGAGCACAAATAAATGACCTAATACTGCAACTAAAAACACTTGAGAGACAACAACAAATGAATCTCAAACCCAGCAGACAGGAAAAAAATAACAAAAATCAGAGCAGAAATCAATGAAATAGAAACAAAGAAAATAATTTAAAAAAATGAATGAATACAAGAGCTGGTTTTTTGAAAAGATAAACTAGATAGATAGACCTTTAGCCCAGTTGACCAAAAGAAGGAAAGAACAACTCCAAATCAACAGTATTAGAGATGAAAAAGGAAACATCACAACAGATAGCAAAAAGATTCAGATAATCATAGGGGAATACTTCAAAAACCTATACTCTACTAAACTTGGAAACCTAAGAGAAATGGATGAATACCTGAAATTATGGAATCCACCAAAACTTAACCAGGAAGAGATCAACAGCTTAAATAGACCCATAACAAAGAAGGAAATTGAAACTATGATAAAAAAAACTTTCCAACTAAAGGGACTGGAGAGATGGCCTAGCAGTTAAGAGTGCCGGCCACTCTTAAAGAGGACCCAGGTTCGATCCCCAGCACCCACATGGTGGCCGAGAGCCATCTGAAACTCCAATTCCAGGAGAACTCCAGTTCCAGGGGAATTTGACACCCTCTTCTGACCCCCGTGGCATTGCACAACATGGGTGCACAAACCTGCATGTAGACAGTACATTGATACACATACAGAAATAAAAAAAAAAAAAACTTCCAACTAAAGAAGGCCCAGGCCAGATGGATTCATGCAGAATTCTAAGACATTTAAAGAAGGCCTACAGCCACTACTTCTCAAATTATTCAAGAGGATAGAAACAAAAGGAAATCTGCCAAATTTCTTCTATGAAGCCAACATCACTCTAATACCAAAACCAGGCAAAGATACAACTAAAAAAGAAAACTATAGACCCATTTCACTAATGAACATAGACACAAAAATTCTCAACAAAATACTTGCAAATCACATACAGGCACACATCAAAAAGATCATCCACCATGACCAAGTTGGATTCATACCAGAGATTCAGGGATGGTTCAATATATGTAAATCAATCATCATCATAAAGCACATAAACAGACTGAAAGACAAAAAACACACAGTCATCTCAATTGATGCAGAAAAGGCCTTTGACAAAATTCAACATGCCTCCATGTTTAAAGCCCTGGAGGGAATTGGACTGGAGGGTACAGTCCTCAACCTGATTAAAGCCATATACAACAAACCCACAGCCTACATTATTCTAAATGGGGAAAAACTAGAAGCATTCCCCTTTAAGTCATGAACCTTGCAAGGCTGCCCCCTATGCTCACTCCTTTTCAATATAATGCTTGAAATCCTCCTACAAGCAATAAGATGAGAAGAGGAAATTAGAGGAGTAATAATTGGAAAAGAGGAGGTCAAACTATCCATTTTTACAGATGACATGATAGGTTTACCTAAGGGATGCCAAAAACTTCACTAGAAAACTCCTAGAAACCATCAACAGTTTCAGTAAAGTGGCAGAATACAAAATCAACCTAGAACTTTTTTTGTGCCAATAACAAACAACTGAAGAAGGAATACAAGAAGACTTTTCCACTTACAATAGCCTCCAAAAAAATAATAAAATATCTAGGAACAAACCTGACCAAAGACACTAAAAATCTCTACAATGAAAATTTTAAATCCCTCAAGAAGGAGATTGAGGAAGATACCAGAAGATGGAAGGACCTCCCATGCTCATGGATTGGAAGAATTAATATACTAAAAATGACCAGCCTGCCCAAAGTAATACACAGATTCAATACAATCCCAATTAAAATCCCCATGAGCTTCTTCATAGACCTAAAAAATCCTAAAGTTCATATGGAAAAACAAAAGACCCCAAATAGCCAAAGCAACCCTGAGCAAAAAGAGCAATATAGGGGAGATTACCATACCAGACTTTGAATTATTACAGGGCTGTAGTCATAAAACAGCCTGATATTGGCACAAAAACAGACCCAATAGATCAATTGAAAAAAAAAAAATGAAGATCCAAACCTGAGCACATGCAATTTCAGCCACCTCATATTCAACAAAGTGGCCAAGAAGACTCAATGGAGGAAAGACAGCATCATCAGCAAATGGTGTTGGCATAACTGGATCACTACTTCTAGAATAATTAAATTAAACCCCTACCTCTTACCCTGTACAAAAATCAACTCCAAGTAGATCAAAGACCTCAACATGAAACCCCAAACTCTGAAGGTGATTGAAGAAAATGTTGGCAAAAACTTACATGACATAGGTGTACGAAAAGACTTTCTAAATCAGATACCAGCTGCATAGGAAATAAGGTCAACAATTGACAAGTGGGACCTCATTAAACTCAAGAGCTATTGTACAACAAAAGAAAGAATCAAGGAAGTGAAGAGAAAACCCACAGAGTGGGAGGAAACCTTCACCAGTGATACATCTGACAGAGCATTAACATCCAGAATATATAAAATTCTCAAAAGCAAAGAAAAAACAAATGACTCACTCAAAAGATGGAGTAAAGAACTGAACAGAGACTTCATAAATGAGGAAGTAAAGACAGCTAAGAAACATCTTTAAAAGTGTTCAACATTGCTAATAATTAAGGAAATACAAATTAAAACTACTTTAAGATATCATCTCAGTTTGATAAGACCGGCTAGGATTAAGAAAACAAAAGATACCAAATGCTGGAGAGGTTGTGGGGAAAGGGGAATACTTATCCACTGCTGGTGGGAATGTAAACTTGTACAAGCACTATGGAAAGCAGTGTGGAGAACCCTTAAATGATTCAAAATGAGTCTACCACCTGACCCAGTCATACCAGTCACAAGACTCATCCTACTGCAGAGATATATGCACATCCATGTTTATTGCAGCTTTCTTCACAATAGTGAAGAGCTGGAACCAACCCAAGTGCCCCTCAGCTGACAAATGGAGAGAGAAAATATACATCTACACAATGGAGTTCTATGCAGCAATAAAGAAGATGACAACATGAACTTTGCAGGTAAGTGGATGGAACTAGAAGATATTATGCTAAGTGAAATAACACAGTCCTAGGAAAACAAAGGACGAATGGTATCCCTCATTTGTGGATGCTAGCACCAAATACCTAGTTATAAGGCAAAATGAGCAATGTCAATGCTATATTTCTTATTTCTTTTTTATCTGAAACAAATGTGCTCTTATAATGTGAATATCTTAGCAGACTCTAGAATTAACCTACCACTTATTTTCAGACTTTGTAATTTTGGTATATGGATGGAGGTTATGTATGCATATTTCAGAGTAATATAAAATTGAAAGAGAAAAATATGAATTCCAAAATATGAAGAAAAGAAAAGATAGGCAGTTCACAGAACCGGGAACCTCAGAGATGCACATTTGTTTGTTTGCATCCCATGAATCCTGTGAGTACCTGCTTGAGAATGAACTCCTGAATATGGGGAAAATTCAGCCCTACTGGACACACAGTCTTTCTGCTGAGACTTGGCCTGTACCTATTTGCACATATTTGTGGACCGACTAGAGCAGAGTAGTTTGAGGACAGTAACAGGTAGGGAGATAACAGATAAATGTGAATCAGTACAACCCACCATAGTGGGAAATCTTGTGTAATGTTTGAAACTACTGATGAGACTAGTTCATTGTGTTTAAATGGCATTTCCATAATATAATAAAATTATTCAGGCAGGTATGCGGACCAAAACTATATATAGTTAAAAGGAGTTCTCTTTTTTTAAATACTTTTATTGATGAATTGTGTATTTCATTCATTATCTTTCAGTCCAATTTAGACACATTCCCTTCTCCCTGCCCCTACCCACCCCTGTTCATGCCTTCTGCCATACATGTCTTGCATCTTTCTCTCAGTCTTTCCAAAGTTTTTCACTTCAGAGGCTTGTTGTTTTGGGAAGAGTTTAACTGTATCAGTCAGTTCTTTGACCCAGTCTTTATGTTGTTTTTCCCTCCCCTTTGTATTGCTCCAACATATGCCTATATAACCATTACATATGTATCAAAATTATGACCTCTGAGAATAAACTGTGTATTAATTCTAAAATATGTTTAGGAATTCACATCCCCCCCTTTAATTTTATATTACTCTAAAATATGAATACATACCTTCCACCCATATACAGTAATTACAGAGTCTGTGAAAATAAGTGGTAGGTCGATTCTGGAGCCTGTTAAGAGATTTACATTATAACAACACAGTTGCTTTCAGATACAAAGAAATATAACAATGATATTGTTCAGCTTGCCTTTCATTTGGAAGATTTGGTGTTAGCATCCATGAATGAGAGAAACTATTCGCTATTTGTTTTTCTGGGACTATATTACTTCACTTAGCATAATGGCTTCCAGTTCCATCCATTTACCTGCAAAGTTCATGATGTCATCTTTCTTTACCCCTGAATAGAACTCCATTGTATAGATGTACTACATTTTTGTTACCCACTCATCTGTTGAAGGGCATTTGGGTTGGTTCCAGGTCTTCACTATTGTGAAGAGTCCTGCAATAAACATAGATGACCATGCATCTTTGCAGTAAGATGAGTCTTGTGGGTATATACCCCAGGAGTGGTATGACTGGGTCAGGTGGTAGGCTCATAAACACACTGCTTTCCATAATAGTTGTACAAGTTTGCATTCCCACCTGCAGTGGATGAGTGTTCCCCTTTCCCCACAACCTCTCCAGCATTGGTGTCTTTTGTTTTCTTGATGTTAACCAGTCTTATCCAAGTGAGATGATATCTGAGAGTGGTTTTAATTTGTAATTCCTTAATTATTAACAATGCTGAACACTTTTTAAGATGAAAGAGCTGAACAGATGTTTCACCAGCAAGGAAGTAAAAAGAGTTCTCTTATAACAGGGAGACAATGCCCTTAATACCATATACTAGCAAAGTAAAAGCTCAATACCAGGAATGGACTCCCTTTTTTGAAACTGTTGTCCAGTAGGCCCATAGACCCTACTGGACCATTGTCTATGCTCTAGTTACCCACCAGAACTTATTGCAGAAGACACTACATACATGAACCACAGGAGAAAAAAAAAAAGAAACATCAAGCTGATACTGACTTCAAAGCTTCATCTCTCCAGGTTATCTTTCATAGTGCTAGAAGGTGCTATGCATGTTACCAGAAGAAAAAAAATCATTATTCTCACCCAGCTATGAATCCTTCATACTTAAACTAGCCTGGCTAGTAAGATATGACATCTGGTGCAATAGTGGCACAAATATCATGTGAATAACCAATCACTTTGTACTTGAATTTAAAATATGTTTCATAAGACAGAGCCCATACCTGACATTGATATCAGGACTGGGAACATGTTGCTAGACAGTTCACAGGCCATAGGGGACAGTCTAATACTATTATTCTGCTAAGTAGATATAGTATTAAAGTGACTCCTAATGACTTATTATTATACCCATAGATATACATCTCTCAATTCTCACCAGAGAAGCTGCCTTATGTAGCAGATAGTAATTAACAGAGACTAACAATTGACCTATGTGGAGAGAGCAAGAAACTGCAGAGTGATTATCCCCGAATTGGACACTTCTGCCTCCAAAGGCTCAGGATCCATTGTGGAAGACATAGCAGAAAGATTGTAAGAGCCAGAGTGGTGGAGGATGACCACAAGAAAACAGTTTTCTAGACATCTGGGAAGTTACTCATATGAACTCACAGCAATGGGTACAATATGTACATGAACCACATAAGCTCAAGCCAGAAAAAATCCCAGCACAGATGTAGGGAAGTGGGTTTAAAACCTCAACCTACCTGAGGAACTATTGGAAACTGATGGCTGCTGGGAAGGTGACAATCTCTTTTAAGGTGTGGTTCTGGGTAGGTTAATCAGGCTCCAGTGGATGGATACAAACCAGAGGACATTTGGAGACACAATTTGACTCTATGAGCTTATATATATACTAGAGTACATGAAATTAGGTGGGTATAGTAAAGGGGGTACAGATGGGGAGGGAATCTAAATATGATCAAAATATATTTTATGAAATTCACAAAAATTCTACAGAAATATTCTTGATTAAAAAATAAAATAAAAGCCCCACACTCATTAGTAAGCAAAAAAGTGCCACACTGAGGAGATGATCTCAAGCTATTAACACCTTCAAAAGCTTTAGTATTCCTGATGGTTTCTTCTAAGTGATACTAAAGGGTGCAAGATAAAATATACCCAGGTGAACTTAAGTTTCAAGCAATCATGATACATACTTATTAAAAAAAACTATTTGTTATCAGAAATTCGAACTTACCTTGGAGCTTTTATTTTTATTTACTGCATCAGTCCTCCCTATCCTGAGAAAAGAGAGGCCAAGTCCTATAGCGCCTGTGATCCAAGGCATGCTTGGGATCTTGAGCTTGTACTTTTTTTTGGCATGCCAAGCAATTAATTCCTTTTTTTAAAGCTTATACCAATTTCAGTTCCTTTTCTGCTATTAGTGCCCCACAGAAAGCAAAATAGTATGCATAATGGAGCAGACCGAGAAGCTGGAATCCCAAGATAAGCTCCTGCCTGCTTACTAAGTTTGTTTAACACTAAGAAATGGTTCTTCCCATGTGCCAGTTTAATTCCTCCAAATATCATTTGCAGACCCCCACTGTTCCTAATTGGATATTTCTTCCCCTGTCCTCACATAGCCTATGCTTTCTATCATGTGTGTCTCATACATCACAGTTCAGCAACCCCAGATTCTTTCCTTATCTTTGTACTCCTGGCTGGACCCTCATACCTCAGAGATCCTTAGCAGTGTGTGTTAAATTAAATCAACTGTGGGCAGGTTGTGATGATGTCTGGCAACGTGACACTGAGCCACAAGTTAGACTAGTCTAGAAGGGAAAGAAAGGTTGTCAAAAACATAGAGCTGACCCTTCCACCTAGGACGACCACTTCCACCCACCATCCCTTGCATGTGTGGGAATATGCAACTATGTGCTCTGTTCACTCTTACCCCCAATGTCATCAGACTTTATTGTACCAAATTAGTATGAGCTATATGCAGTCACCCGTCCATATCCACAAGGGATTGACTCCAGGGCCCCCTATCAATACTAAAGTCTACAGATGCTCAAGTTCCTTATATGAGATGAGGTAGTATTTATATACACAACCTCTCATTTAAAGCATCTTTGGGTATGCTTTAAATAATCTGAGTTAGTTATCATAGCTAATACAATGCAAATATCACATAAATAGCTGTTCTAGGGGGCTGAAGAGATGGCTCAGTGCTTAAGAGCACTGGCTGGTCTTGCAAAGTGTAGGAATGAAACTTTGCCTGGCTTGAGGAAAGAACTTGTAAGACCTGTCCCAAAAAACCTCCAAGACTTATCTGATATCTGTGTGGGCATTTCAGTTGTCTCTGTGAGTTATCTGTAGCTCTGGAAGGTCCGGAATATTACAATGTTTTCTCACCTCACCTATCTCTGCAAAGTTCCAGGACCAGATGGCCCCTTCCCTTGAGGCATTGAGCAAAATGTTGCACCTCTAGTTTACCTATTGCACAAACAGGAACTCTGCACCCCCCCACCACATAGGAGCCAAGGTGTCTTGCCCTTCTCCTCCCTCCTGCCCCACTTCCTCGCCCAGAGCACAGTAGCCTTCAATATATAAATACATCACTAGCATGAATGAAACTGAGTTACGTTCCTCCTGGCTCTCTGTGTGTGAGTCCATTCATTTTCCATGGGTAATATCCTATGGTTCCCCCTCCCCTCTCCTTGCCAGGAACTAAGACTAGAGGTGGTCTGCCTGCAGTCAGGGGACAGCCTTTGCAGAGAGAGAAGAACAGTGTGTGGAATGCGGTCTAGCGTGACTTAAGGACTATAAACTACCAGCAGCAAAGAACTTGAGTTCAGTTCCCAGCACCCACACAGGTGGCTAATAACCATCATTTACTCCAGTTCTAGGGAATCCCACAGCCTCTTCTGGCCTCTGTGAACATTGCACACATGTGGTACACTTGCATACCTACAGACAAAATAAAAATACTTTTTGAAAATAGCTGTTCTACTGTATTGTTTAAGGATGAAAAAGTATGGATGTCCAGCATGGGCATGATTCTTTTCACATATTTTTAGTCCTTGGTTTGTAGAATCCATAGATGCTGAATTCAGGGTCAGACAGTGAACACTATTTAATTCACACTTACTAAGGACTTTGTAGTCGTTAAAATTATTTTCTTTCTTTGCTGTGGTTCCCCAAAATGGAATAAAAGTAGATGATTAGATTTTCTCTGTAGCTATGATTCCCTAGTTATTCAAGTCCACTCATGAAGAAACCCCAAAGTGCTGGCTACATAGTTGATGCACTGTAGGTAGGACCTGGTGTTGAATGGTTTGGAATGTGTACTGGTCCTAAAGGAATGACACACTGCTCAGAGCATGGGGTTCTCAAGTGCATGAAGAGAAGATGGCCTGTTTCCCAGAGCCTGAAGAATCCTGGGTCTGTCTTATTGCTGTGCCTCACTGACAAGCACAAAGACAAGTCAGTCATGCTGAGCAACAGGGAATGGTGTGATTCTTTGCTTCTCTTTCTGATTTGATATCTTGAGGACACAGCCTTCTGAAAACATGACACCTGACTTAGTGCCTCCCTGTGCCCCTTTATAGACAGGAACAGAAAGTTCTTTTGAACTCCCCTGTGCTTCATTTAACTGTGATGAAAATCAGCCCCCTCCCCAATTAAGCTCACTAAAAGCATGCTAACTCCACAGGGGTCCTGAGCTTCAGCTGCTGAGAATACCCATCCTTAGATCCTATGAAAGTGCTGCCAGGAACCAACCTGGCTGTTAAGCTAGCAAAACTGACTGGTCCTTCTTAAAAGTCACAATAACTGGAGGCCTAATCTGGCAGGAACCTCTCACCATCCAGCAATCAGCACTTTGAAGCTGCAGAGGGGTCACAGGGTTTAGGTTCAGTGGGTTCCCTTTTGAGTGGCTCCTCTTATCTTGGGGAAGACATTACAGGCTATGTCAAGCCATGTCTGAAAATCATGGTTAGATGCTGTCACTGCTATAACTCCCAGGGGAACGTCTCCACATTTCACTTTAGAACTGCCCATCATCCGTTTTCTCTGAGAGATTTGTTTGCCAGTTAGTAAAACCATCCTGAGCAGCAGTGACAGGGGTAATTACAGAGGAAGAGGGCTCCTGGCACAATCCTTTTAAATGAAGAAATGGGAGGGGGAGATGTGGGGGTGGGTGAAAGAACATTCCAAAGGCTTGTCTGCAAATGGCGTGAAATGGAGACCATTTTAATTCCTTATATGAGCTTATTCAGCAGCTGCTTAGTCTTGGGGAAACCTCAGAGAAGATATATTCCTGAATGGTCACATCTGATTACTTCAGTGCCACAGTCCCTGGGCATATTTGGAGATGCTGAACATGTTTGATAGTCTCCTTCAGTCATCACAAAATCAATAGATCTAAGATCCTGAAGTCAGTCAGGTCCAAGGCTAAATAATGCAACCTTCAAGCCAACATATTTCTTGTTACTTGGTCTTGAATAAACTTGATTTCCAGTAATGAGCAATGCTTTGATTTTTTTTTTTTTTTTTTTTTTTTGTCTTTTTTGAGATAAGGGCTCCCTGTAGCTCCCAGCTGTCCGGGAACGCACTCTTTAGGACCAGCGTGTCCTTGAAGCTTCACATCACAAGATCTCCTGTCTCTGCTCTTCTAGCTTCCGTCCCAAGTGAGGAGGCTTAAAGGTGTGCGCCCACACGCCCGGCTCTGCTTTGGCTTTTGTGAAGCACACGAGCTTTGTGAACAGTTCAGTTTGTCAGGAACTAAGTAAGTGATTTTCCTGGTAAATTTCATATTGTCTGGAGCAGGACAGAAGCATTTAAGTTCTTCCAGAGATGGTCTGCATCTAGACAGCACCATACCTGTGCCTTGAGTCCATCAGCTTCCAGTGCTGCTTCACTGGCTGTGCTTAGAAGCTGTGGGAAGCATCCTTAGGAAGCAAGGCTAGTTTGTCCCTATTTCTGCCCAAACTGCCCTGTAAGCTCTGTGAACAAAGAACAAGTATTAGTAACAGTCTATAAACATTGTGATCTTAAAGTACAGTACTACAGTCACATTTTTATTCAAATAAACTTTTCTTTTGGCCTTCCAAAATGGAGTTACACTGTGTAGATAAGGCTAGCCTTGAATTTGTGATGACCGCCCCCCCAGCTTCTGCCTCTTGAATACTGGTATTATAAACATGGACCATGCCAGGTTCAATAACCTTTTTTTTTTTTTAAATTAGTTTTTATTGATGCTTTGGTGCATTTCATACATTTTTCCAATTGAGTTCAGGCTTATTTCCCTTCCCTCCCCCCACCCACCCCGACACCCGATCCCAGATCATGCATTCTGCCATAACTGTCCTGCATCTTTCTCTCATTTTTTTTTTTTTTTTTTTTTCATTTTTAGCTATAAGTGATAATCCATGAGTACAAGCATCCTTCATGCAAAACCTATCTGCAGGCTGTTGTGCCCAAACACCTACAGCCCCACCATCCAGTGGGGGGTGACAGGTTGTTTGTTCAATCAAGTTGATCAAATGAGTGTCCAGACTACATTGCTGTAGTTTCACCATTCACCCCAATCGCAGCCCTTACATTCTACCACGCCCCCTCTTCCACAGGTTGTTCCCTAGGCTTAGAAAAGGGGCACAGGTGGATGAGAGGTAAAACAGTCCACTCTCTCTGGAGCTGTTGACTTGGACTCTGGTCAAAACGTCACCAACTTAACGGCTGAGAAAGAAAAGATACAGGTTTGCATTGAGTAGGATGTACCAAAAAGAGACAACGGAAAGGCTGACCCGTCTGAACATTCAAAGGAAGAAAAGCCTCAGATTGCCATAAACATCGAACCCCTCTGTGGATCCTACATGAAACAACTAGTTATAATGAGTCCTAATGAAACTTACCTTCTAGGTGCCACAAAGGTTCTGATATCAATAACCTTTTTTTTAAGGTCCAAATACAGAGAGAACTTTATTCCAAAATGTCCGGTTTATATGGACAGCATGACTCAACTCTCAGGGCCAAATCTTAAATGTTTTCTTCACTACAACTCACGCATAGGTGTGGCCAGGGAGGTCCCATTGGTTTAGAATGCTACCCGTCTTAATTAAATTTTCCCACATCTTGACCTTTAAATTTTATTTATTTTTTTTATTTGTTCTGAGAGGCAGGTGAGCCCATGGACAAGGCTAACAACACAAAGGAAACTGAGTTATGAATAGCCAGCCTGTTTTGAGTGCCAGGCAGTGGGGGGCAGGTCAGACCTGAAACTTTATTTTCACACTAAGGCCAATTAATATCCAAAAAACCCAACCATGAAGTGAACAATTGTCAAGCATCAGCAATGAATGTAAGTAACATTCATGTAAAACCAATTAGCAAGTATCTATGTCCAAATTTTGAACAACCCAAGTTTCCCATAGTCCAATTAGAGACGCTTGTGTGCACAAGCATGTTGATCAAATAAGAGTCCAGTCTATATTGCTGTAGTCTCACAATTCACCCCAATCTCCACAGCCCTTACATTCTATCACGCCTCCTCTTCTGCAGGTTGTTCCCTTGGCTTTGGGAAAGAGGCACAAGTGGATTAGAAGCAAAACAGTCCACTTTCTCTGGAGACATCATTTTGGACTCTAATCTGTTCAGATTGTTTCCCTTCATGGGTTGACAGTTTATCCAGGGGTGCCTTTTTAATTCTACTAACAAAGCACAGCAATTAGATGTACAGGCATTTAAACAGTACTAATTATTATGGCAAGCTAAGTTGTGGGCATAGACACAGATGTTTGGATGGTATGCTAATCCATGAACTGTGGCTTTTCTGTAAAGGGTGACAAGTTCTTATTGTGGCTTATCACATCTCCTAATCACTAGAGGACATAAGCTTATGGCGTCAGCCATGAGTTATTCCTCCAAGGAGAGAGCTAATAGCCAATTAGATTTGTGATAAATGGACATATGGCTGCCACTGGCTGCACAATATCTCCAGGCAGTTGAGGTATAGTTGATAATGATGGAGGAGTTTTGCTTGACTCAAGGAGACCAATACTTTGCTTCATTGCTTTAGTGGCCTTTGGTAACACTCTCTGACATTCCAGAGACCAACTGTACACTTGCAAGTGTGGTCTCAATACATTTTTCCCATGCTTACACCAGGTCTTCAGCAGCAGGGCCTAACCACCACTCTTCTTGCAGGTATCCCAGTTATAGGCAAAAGACCTTTTGGGGGCTTGGATCTCCTAGCCAACTTCTCCTTGGCAGAATAATCCATTGCTGATGTCAGAGCTCTGCTGTATTAATATATTTTGCTGTGAGGGAGATCTGGCTGTGATATCTGTCACCCCATTGATCACCAGGGTTGATTTGGCTGATCTGGCTGGCTAGGTGGGGCTAGGTGGGTGTCCCCTTCCTCCCTCACTGTTCCACGTGCATCCCTCCCAAAGCTGCATGCTCAGTCAAAGAGGACAACCTTCCCCAACAGAGGAGGACCAGTCTTTGGTCAAGGGTATGTGAGTAGCTGTGTTCCTCTGCTAGAACCTCCAAACAAGCTCTCACCTTTTTAAAGGTGATAACGGGGGGGGGGGGTTATAGAAGACTTTAAAAGACCATAAAATATCCCCATAGAGCCTTTGGTTATCACTTCCTTAGTGTCAACAACAACAAGAAAAATAATCTATTCAGTAAGCAAAATAGCATTTTGTTTGGAGAATGACTGCTGGGAAAGTAGAAATGATCTTTTTTTTTTTAATTTTTTTTTTTTTTGTCTTTTCGAGACAGGGTCTCCCTGTAGCCCCAGCTGTCCTGGAACTCACTCTGTAGACCAGGCTGGCCTTGAACTCACAAAGATCCGCCTGCCTCTGCCTCCCAAGTGCTAGGATTAAAGGCGTGTGCCACCACACCCAGCCCGGCAATGATCTTTTATCAAGCTAGGCTATCCCAGTGAGATGTTAGTCTTTGTTGTCACTTTGATTGGATTTAGAATCACCATGGGTGTTTCTGTGAAGCCAACTTGGAGAGGTTTAACTGAGTTTGGAAGACCTATCCTGATTGTGGGCAGCATCATACAGGGGACTGGCATTGTGAAATGTGCTGAGCACCTAAAGAATTTGCTGATAAAATTATCTCTCTCTGTATCCTGGCTTCTAATGCAATGTGCTGCCTCACACCTCTGCCACTGTACCTTCCCAGTTGTGATGGTCTGCACCTTCAAACTGTGATCCAAAATAAACCCTGCCTTAAATTGCTCATTCTTAGGTGTTTGGTCACAGCAATGAGGGCAGCAACTAGTACAAGCTGACTTCTCAGGGGAACACTGTTGTTTCCCCAAGATGATACAGAAAAATCCAGGACTTCTCAGCCCACCACGCCAAATGATTTGCAACTTTCTGTTTTCATAGTATGAAGCAGCATACATGATTGTCTCATGAGCCTGGCTGGCTCTAAGGCTTGTGTGCATTTGCACACTAGACAAGCAGAGTACATGATTCATGGGGTTAAAAATCAGTCAAAGCAGTGTTGACACAGTGGCTTTGATTCGCTTTCCTCCAAAGGCTAATTTGACTAGCTACACACCCATTGATCTCCCTCCTTTTTCCAATATTGACACTAGAAGACAAACAGAATCTTAGGATTAGATCTGTCCATTTGCCTGAGGCCCAGAGACTGAGGTCACTAATGTTAAAATCCCACAAGCAAGCAGAGGCTAAAAGATAAGTCCCCTGTGCATTGAGCTGTGTTTGTTGTTTTGACAAAGGAGAAAGTTTAAGGGCACAGAGGACAGTTCATTTTCCTTGTCAGTCATTGTAGAAGACAGATGATTAGGAGAACAAGAGCCAGAGAGCCAAGAACTTCAACACAGAGCCAAATCATGTTGTCCATGTGGGTGATGAAGAGAATCTGCTCCAGAGGCTGAGTTTTGAAAGGCAGAACTAAGGAATAGAGATGTCTGTCTATGGTCTCCATAAAGCTCCCCCAGGTCAGTCATGCTGAGCTATACTCAGCAGAAGGCCAGGCTCCAGGGAGCCTGTGGCCCAGCACAAGCCTAGCCTGAAGGTTTATGGTGGAAATAAACCAGGGCCTTCCCATTATATCATCAGAAATGACCTACTTTGCAGCTCCTCTGGGACATGGGCTTGGCAAGAAACCTTCCCTGCAGGCTGCTACTGCTCAAATTGCACTACTTGCTTGGGAAGATGGTCATTGATTTCTTAGCATGATGTCCCTGTCTCTGACAGACACAAGCTAGTAATAATTTCATAGTTTTCAGATTAGAAGAGAAATGAGTTTAGACTCTCAAGGGGATATTCAATACTACTTTAAAATTACATACAGATATATTTACATATGTATATCTTATAGCACATGTCATAATATTTGAGATATTTATATTAGCATGTTCTGGAGTCTGTTTCGTATTAAAGTGATTCATGGATGACTTTCTCAACTCTATTATCTGGATCTCAGGGGAAGAGTCCATGTCTCACCTTTGCATCCTCTACAGAGGGTGAAGGATGGTTCCTTACACTGTAGGGGTTCCATTGGTGTTGGCTGAACTGTCTTTGCAGTTTGACAGTCTCCTTAAAATGTGCTTGACTACCCCAACTTCCTGCTGCTGTCTGGCTGAGATGATTTGTCTTCCTATCTTTTTCATCCTCTTTTCCTAAGAGAGAATGTCAATTTTGTTCTTTCTCATATCCTCCCCTTCCCAGAGACAGAGGGATCTAACAGCTACCCCCAGCATTCCATCATTTTCTCCATAACTCTCAGGGAAATTACTTAAAATGTCATCTGCCAAATATTCCCTTTTGAGAATTGAAAGTGATCATTTGGTTTTATGAACAGAAGATGCAATTTAGTTACTTCGCTTCCTAAAATGAAGCAGCAGAGATTAGCTGATAGCAAATTGTAGTTTTCTTACAGGCTCGGTCAGCCTGAAATTTTACATCCATTTGCCTATCTCCTTCACAGAATTATTCATCACTCTACTTATCCACTCTTTGCCAATTTGGTTTATTTCTCTCATTTGTCATGATTGATAAAGAAGGAATGCCCTTCTCTATCTCTGCCTCCTTCTCTACTTATTGCCGATGCACAGCTAGGGGGATGCAATGACCTGTATCCAGTAAATGTTCTCTCTGAGAGTACTTCACAAAGCTGCCTTCCTCTACAAGATTCATCTCTGAAAGATATTGACAATTTATGCTTTGAATTTCTAGATAATTTTTCCTGATAACATTTTTAAATGTTTAACTGATGCATGTGTAGTGTTCTGCAGTAAAATCTAATAAGATATTTGTTTAATTAATAAATGAAAAATCTTTTACCAATGTAGGCACCATCCATTTGTCAAGGTTTCTTCTTAAGTTTAATTTTCTGTTTATTACAAGGTCTTTGCATGAATATAATTTTTTTAGTATTTTCAAGACAGGGTCTCCCAGTCCCGGCTGTCCTGGAGCTCACTCTGTAGACTGGGCTGGCCTCGAACTCACAGAGATCCGCCTGCCTCTGCTTCCCGAGTGCTAGGATTAAAGATGTGCACCACCACACCTGGCTTTTTTTTTTTTTTTGGAGCATGAATATAATTTTAAATTCTGTGTTACATTATTATCTATCTTGATTAGTAGGACTTTTACATCCCTTTGAGTTTGGGCCATAAGATAATTTCCTACTCCCTGACCTTCAACTTGGCCTTTTATACAGTATTCACCCCCCAGGCTCAGCAGTTCCCCACCACTTCACATACTCAAAGCACAGCATCTTTCAAAGTCTACATTATTCCCCTTGGACTGGGAAAATATGAAGAGTTCTTATTTATACCTAGGTAAAGGAACCAAGCTACTCAGGTGACTTTTCCATCATCAAAACCTTCACAGGAGCTATGTAAAAGGGATAGTCACAGATTAGAATTCAGCATACTACTTAATTTTCAACTTTCCACAGACAGTACACTGCATCCATTGTTTCATTATTGCAGTAGTACATTGTATACACTGTTAACATTGTTATATTGTTACATTGTGTACACTGCTACATTGTATGCAGCACTTTGTCATGACAGTCCTACCAAACTAAAACAAACTTTCACATTACTTACAAGGCCAAAATTAGATCCCACCTGAAACAACCAGCTGGTACACAGGAGAAGAAGGGCTGAGAAAGCCAGAGAGAAGCCTCTGAGGACCACTATCCATTCAGCCCAGGCACCATTTGGAAGCATGACAGAAGAGATAGAAGGATGAGCTTTCCAGACCAACAGGATCTCAGCAAGAAAGTGCATTATGCACTCGACTCTACATAATATTCTTTGACTGCTCAGAAATATGACCTTCCAAAAAAAAAAAAAAAAAAAAAGAAATATGACCTATCAATGACCCATGGCCAGCACGTGATCTATCAAAATGCTGGAAGAAGCAACGCAGAAGCTCTCCTCTCCAAAGTTCAGTTCAAAAATAGCTTTCAGACCTCTCCATCCTCATTCCCAAACAAGAAATGAGTTTTCCTTCTCTAAAGTCCCACACAGATGACTAGTTCTTTCTTGGCAACTTAGGACTTTTTCAATAACTACCACTGATTGAGCCATGTGACAGTAGTTAATAGATATTGTGGCATTGGATCTTCAGAACAAAGAAGTGAGCTAGATAGCTCCTGCATCATATTTAAAGGTCTTTAAATGATTTAATTCAACACACATGTATGGAGAGCCTAAAGTACTCTCTTGACAAATCAAGAATGAAAAGGAATGGTAAAGATGTCTTCAGGAGAGTCTTAGTTCAACAGAGGACAAGTGGATAAGTGGATTCTGATGAAATACACTGATTCTTTCATTCAACAAATATTGGCTGACTATGTGCTGAGGTGATGTCCTAGGTATGTGAAATATCCCAGAGAACAAAACAAATAAAAATATTCTTAGATATGAGAAAGTGGTAAATGAAAAAGTGCAGTAGAGAGAGTATCGCTGTGTTAGAAGACTAAAGGTTTGCCTCCTGATTTTATGTTTTATGTTTTTATTGATGTTTTGTATACTTCAGACATCATTTTTTTATTCAGTTTAGGCACATTCCCTTTCCCTTCCCCCCACCCCACCCCAGATCATGCAATCTGCCATAACTGTCCTGCATCTTTCTCTCAATCTTTTTTGTATGCTTAGGAATTCACATTTTCCTCCATTAATTTTATATTACTCTAAAATATGGATACATGCTCTCCACCCATATACAGTGTAATTATAGAGTCTGAAAATAAATGGTGGGTTCTAGAGCCTGTTGAGAGATTTACATTATAACAACATAGTTGCTTTCAGATAAACAGAAATATAACAATAATGTTGTTCAGCTTGCCTTTCATCTGGGGGATTTGGTGTTAGCATCCACAAATGAGGGAAACAATTCACCATTTGTTGTTCTGGGTCTGTGTTATTTCACTTAGCATGATGGTCTCAAGCTCAATCCATTTACCTGTAAAATTCATAGTGTCATCTTTCTTTACTGATGAATAGGACTCCATTGTGTAGCTGTACCACATTTTTGTCATCCACTTGTCTGTTGAGGGGCATTTGAGTTGGTTCTAGCTCTTAGCT
This sequence comes from Rhizomys pruinosus, assembly GCA_009823505.1. Classification (NCBI taxonomy): domain Eukaryota; kingdom Metazoa; phylum Chordata; class Mammalia; order Rodentia; family Spalacidae; genus Rhizomys; species Rhizomys pruinosus. The sequence continues at coordinate 3,019,574 of VZQC01003206.1, forward strand.
ATTGTGAAGAGAGATGCAATAAACATGGATGTGCATGTATCTCTGCAGTAGGATGAGTCTTGTGGGAATATACCCAGGAGTGGTATGATTGGGTCAGGTGGTAGGCTCGTTTTGAGTCTTTTAAGGGTTCTCCACACTGCTTTCCATAGTGGATGTACAACTTTACATTCCTTCCAGCAGTGGATGAATGTTCCCCTTTCCCCACAACCTCTCCTCCAGCCTTTGGTGTCTTTTGTTTTCTTGATCTTAGCCAGTCATATCGGAGTGAGATGGTATCTGAGAGTGGTTTTAATTTGCATTACCTTAATTATTAATGATGTTGGACACTTTTTAAAAGATGTTTCTCAGCCATCTTTACTTCCTCACTGGTAAAGTCTCTGTTCAGTTCTTTACTCAATCTTTTGAATAGGTCATTTGCTTTTTCTTATTTCTTTGTTCTTTGAGTAGTCTATATATTCTAGAGTTAATGCTCTGTCAAATCTATCAATTGTGAAGATTTCCTCCCACTCTGTGGTTTTCTCATCACTTCCTTGATTGTTTCTTTCATTGTACAGAAGCTTTTGAGTTTGATGAGGTCCCATTTGTTCACTGTTGACCTAAGTTCCTGTGCAGCTTCTATCTGATTTAGAAAGTCTTTTCCTATGCCTATGTCTTGTAGGTTGTTGCCAACTTTTTCTTCTATCACCTTCAGGGTTTCAAGCTTCACGTTGAGGTCTTTGATCTACTTGGAGTTGATTTTTGTACAGGGTGAGAGGTAGGGGTTTAATTTTATTCTTCCATAAGTAGTGATCCAATTTTGCCAGCACCATTTACTGAAAATGCTATCCTTCCTCCATTGAGGTTTTGTTGCCCCTTTGTCAAATAAGAGGTGGCTGAAATTGTATGAGCTCAAGTTTGGATCTTCAATTTTGCTCCATTGGTCAACAGGTCTGTTTTTGTGCCAGTACCAGACTGTCTTTATAACTATGGCCCTGTAATATAGCTTGAAGTCTGGTAGAACAATACCCCAGTATTACCTTTTTCACTCAGGGTTGCTTTAGCTATTTGGGATCTTTTGTTTTTCCATATGAATTGAAGGATTTTTTTTCCCAAGTCTGTGAAGAAGCTCATGGGGATTTTGATTGGGATTGCATGGAATCTGTATATCAATTTGGATAAAATGGACATTTTTACTACATTAATTTTCCCAATCCATAAGCATGGGAGGTCTTTCCATCTTTTGATGTCATTTTCAATCTCCTTCAGGGGTTTATAATTTTTGTTGTTGAGGTCCTTGGTATCTTTGGTTAGGTTTGTTTCCAGGTATCTTATTATTTTTGAGGCTATTATGAGTGGGAAGGTCTTCTTATATTCCTTTTCCACTTGTTTATTGTTGATGTAAAGAAAGGCTACTGATTTTTCTAGGTTAATTTTGTAGCCCACCACTTTACTAAAACTCTTAATGATTTCTAGAAGTTTTCTGGTGGAGTTTTTAGCACTCTTAGGTAAACCAGCATATCATTTGCAAAAAGGAATAGCTTAACTTCTTCTTTTCCAATTAGGACTCTTTTAATTTCCTTCCCTTGTCTTATTGCTTATCGTTTCAAACACTATGTTGAAGAGGAGTGGAGATATGGGACAGCCTTACTGTGTTCCCACCTTTAAGGGAAATGGTTCCAATTTTTCTCCATTTAGGATGATGTTGGCAGTGGGTTTGCTATATATGGCTTTGATCATGTTAAGGAGTGTTCCTTTCAGTCCTATTCCCTCTAGGACTTTAAACATGAAGGGATGCTGGATCTTGTCAAAGGCTTTTTCTGCATTAATTGAGATGACTATGTGGTTTTTGTCTTTCAGTCCATTTATATGTTTTGCGATATTTATTGATTTACGTATGCTGAACTATCCCCCCAACAGCCCCAGTCCAGATGGTTTCAGGGCAGAATTCTATAAAACATTTAAAGAGGTCTTACAACTATTGCTACTCAAACTATTCAGAAGGATACAAACAGAGGGAATTTTCCCAAACTCCTTCTATGAAATCAGCATCACTTTAATACCAAAACCAGGCAAAGATACAAGCAAAAAAGAAAGCTATAGACCCATCTCACTAATGAACATAGATGCAAAAATTCTCAACATCAAGTTGGCTCCTGATTTTAAAGCAGAAGGTCAGGATGGGCCTCCTTTAGAAGGTGAGGTTTACCCAAAGATTTCAAGTAGACTGACTATATCCAAAGCAGTATTGGAACACTGTCCTCAAGGCATGACATGGCTGTTGAGAACTGTCAGCAGTAGTGATTACCTGTAGAAGATTCAAAAAAAGATTGAACCTATTAGCATTTCATCAAGGGGCTTACAAGCCCCTCCTCCCAGCTTATGGATATATAAACAGTTAACAGTTGCTGGAGAAAGAGGAGACTTTGGTGATGCTATGTCATAAGTTACACATGATCCCGTAGGTAACCCCTCCCCCATGCTCTTGTAGGTAACCCCAGTTAAACTCATTATTTCACCCAGCTGGACTTGAATGGAATCATTTCTTTGGTATATTATTGGTGATTTATCTAGGAATGAATATACATTTATTCATATTTTCTCCAGGAAATGTTCCTGTAGCATTTGTCCCCCTAAACATGGGCTACAAGCAAAGCTGGTTCAGAGGAGCAGCTGTGTGATGTCTGCTGCATATGGTGAGATGTGGCATTAAAGCCAAGCTGTCTGAGAGTGGAGGATTGAGGGTGGGGAGCAACCCCAATATGGCCCTCTCCCTAGGTGCTGGTGACTGCTATGTCTTCCTGATGCAGCAGCAGTTGCACTGTCATTGTGTGCAAAAAGAAATGCAATTAAGGCCGCTCCATCTAAAGGGGGCATGTACACGGAGGGATTTCTAGAGTGACTATCTTCTTATATCTGGAGTGGCACAACTCCTGCATGAATGAGCTTCTGTATGTGAAGATGGGGACTAGATCAAAATAACTGACAGAGTGCAGAATATATTACAATCCCCTAAAGCATATATGATGCTGAATTGTCAGTTGTAGGGCTCTTGCTCTGGGCAAGAATATGTGCAAGTAAGTTCAAGCTGTCTTCTCAGAATAAATTTGCTTATTTAAGAGAGGAATTACAAAGAGAAAAACACATGGAGGTGCTATCCTCTGCACTAGCCTCTCAACTGGCAGGGAAAATGGGAGGAGAAAGAGGATAAAATAGAGATGCTGGGTTGCCATTTCTTATAGACGGTGGGGCAAAAGAGAAAGCGAGTTCAAATGAGATCTGTGCTATAGCTCTTCCTGGGATCCCAAAACTTAGAGCTCATGGGGAAACTCAGATAGTGAGGGAGAGTGAGGGAGGAAGGGAGAAAAAGAGGGAAGGATGGAAGATATAGGATAAGTGATATAGTATATCCCTCAGGTACAACCTTTAATAAGAGGAAGGGGAAAATCCACAGTTCAGTATGCAGACAGAGACCTTAACAATGGCACATATAGAAAACTACATAATCAGAACATACTCTCCATCTGAACTGTTAGAACTGGGAAGGACTTTCAAACAAGCAATGGAGAAGCCTCTTACAACCTGGCTCATGAGGCTGTGAAACATGGGAGTGGATAGGATCAGTCTGAGTGATGTAAAGGCAGAGAAACTGAGAAATGTAAGTACCCATCTCTCCTTGGGATGAAGACTGTATATCAGAGGTAATAAAAGGGAAATAAGTCCCCACTAGACTAGTTCACATGAACCTTTAGGGTCAATGGTTTTCACTTTCTGAGGTCACCATGAATATAAGAGACTGGAAGATGATGGAGGAAGGACAAGCATTATTGAGAGAACTGGGCATGAGAGAGGGTTAAGTAAGCCATTTAGGCCTGTGTTCACAGGAGAGTTAGAAGTCAGTTCAACAGGAACCTCAGGACTGGCATGGGGCTTTGTGACTTGAGGAGTCACTGAACCCCATGGTAAGACAAATTCTATGAGGAAGGAGAGGCTCTGAATGGCTTAAATTGGATGTTAATTGGGTTCATAAGGTGCTAAAATACTCAAGAGAAAAAGAAGAGGCAGCCTAAGAAGCCTCTGTGGTTCACTTGAAAATAAGTATGGCAAGATTTGTGTTGGGCTGGAGGGGCTTTCATTTATTGGTTTCGGTTTTTTGAGACAGGGTCTCCCTGGAGCCTTAGCTCATCTGGAACTCAGAATGTAGACCAGGGTGGCCTTGATCTTGCAGATATCTTCTTACCTCAGCCTCCTTAGGGTTGAGATTAAAACCTATGCCAACACACCCTGGGTGGGCTGGAGTTTCTAAGGGGAAAAATGGCAGAAGCCAAATCCTGTACTGTGAGTCTCGGGAAGCCACAAATGATAAAGCAGTGCCGGTGAGGAAACAAACCTTGTCTCAAGGGAGGACTGTAAAGTAAGCTGTATATATTTCTTTCCTACAAAAAAGTGTGCTGTGGGTAGAAATTCTTCTCAGAAGCCAGGTGTGGCTGACTTCAGGGGGCAGGCACAGCCACAGCACCAACTCAGAGTCTATCAGACCTGGGAAGCCAGCCCAGGCAGCAGGAGGGAGCCCAGGCAGCAGGCCGGAGCCCAGGCAGCAGGCCGGAGCCCAGGCAGGAGCATTGTCCTGCTCCCCCTGGCACTGGACCACTCTGAGCAGTTTGAGCTGGCCCTACTGATCCTGTTGGATGTAGGGAGATGCATGGCAGTCCCATAGCAGTACCTCAGGATGAGGAAGTAGAACATCTTATGGAGAATGACTATGGATTGTGGAAAGCTAAGGAAGTGGCTCCCATATATGTTGCTTTATCCAGCATTGATCTCTTGAAAACCAATTGACGTAAGGGACAGAATCTTTTCATGCTGCATTGGACCTTGCTAATACTTGCTTTTAGCACCCCTTAGGTGCTGACTTCTGAGATCGATTGGCCCTTGATTGGAAAGCAAGGTGATGGATCTACAGAGACACCCTCAGTATTTGTAAAGGGTTTCATCACACAGATTATATTGTGCTAATCTCTGAGTGCTTTAACAGATTTCTAAAAACATATGAAACATAAGCACATGAAAGGGAGTGAGGATGGGAAATCAGTTCACATAACTTTCAAGGCATTAGCTAAGCTGCAAATGACACCTAGCAAGGTAAATGAGAAAAGTTTTCTAATAGCCTATGCCTGTAAACATAAAAAAGGATAGTTAGGGAGTTTGAATGAAGGCATCCCACATGTATGGATAAAGACATTCCTCAGAACCATAAAATGCAGGAGTAGGCTACTCTCCACAAGTTGTTTGCCGGGGAAGCCCCTGAGGCCCCCACAATACAAGCCATTGCCACTGCTATTGGTCTCCCTTCATAAGTACATTAAGACCCTATTGCTGAACACTTCATATGCTCTGGATGAAAGACATGGAGAAATCAAGGTGAGATTTAGCAGGAAGCTTTCTGTGCTGGCTAGCTTTTGTAGTGCCAGAAGGTGCTATGCAGGCAATGGGGAAGAATTAGCTCCAACAGTCCTACTTGGCTGCAGACCCTATGTGCTACATCATTAACATGACAGAAAAGATTGTTCAGTGGTACAATGGTGGCACCACTGTTAGGGGTGAAACCAACTGCCTTTTTAAAAGTTGGATTCAAGGCTTGAAAGGAGGACCATGACTGTTCTTGTAACAGAAAAACATGTGTCTGGGAAAGCTACTATTTTTGATCTAGGTACTTTTACTTTGTATATCTTTTAGATATTCAAGTGATGTCCGGCCATGTGGAGATTCTTAGTTTAAACAATGCAAATTTGTGAGTCTTTATCATAAAGAGGTATTGAAAACCACAAAAGCTAGAGTTTTGTTATGGTAAGAAGCTCCAGGTCTCAGTTCCCTTGACCTGCAGGCTTCAGAGTCAGAATGTGATGGAAAATCCAGTCATTTGGGAAAAGTGTGGCCAGAGACTTAGGAGGAAAACAAAGAGGGAAAATGCCCCACCCCAATATCCTAAAAAGAGAAATGAGAACAGACCAGTGAACTTGGAGCTATAGAAGACACAGGAGGCCTGACAGACAGGACATGATAGGGCTGGGCTTCACTGCCACAACTGCTCTGCCTTGGCCCTCACTTCTGAGACTACTTTCTGCCTCCTGTTGGTTGTATCAGCACTGTGGGAGTTGACCCCAGGGGCTTGCTGACAGGGTATCTCCACAGAGCCTGGAGTCACAGGTGAAGGACATGGGTATAGCACTGTGATAACTAAAGGGCCATCAGGTATTGTGACACTAATGACTTACAGCAGGCACTGTGAATAGTACTGTCCAGTTTGAGTGATAGAATCTCAGTATATGTCAGCAGCTTCAAACCTCAGGCCAGAGGTGTTGTGTGTGACATCTTGGGTAGCAACCATTTAGACCAAAGATGTGGTTGTAGCTCTGTTTAGGGTCAGAGTGGTGACACCTTGTTATAAGACTCAGAAGTGATGAACTTTAGAGACATGAACCATCAAAAAGCCATGCATTGTTGCACACTAATGGTATTAGAGTTCTACATGAAATTCCAGTTGCTTTTAGTTTTTCCGAGTGTTTACATCAGCCTGTGAGTTTGACCTGACAATGTGGTCCTGAAGGGAAATCTTGGCAGTTTGGGACTTTTGTGAAAGACTTAGGATGAGAAAGTTGGTGCTTCTGATTTTGGTCTTTTCCCCCTTCTAAAAATAGAGGACAAGTTTAATGTTGGCTAGAAAATATTGTTTTCTGCCATCTATGGTGGCAGCGTTTGTCAAATATAGTGTTCATATATATATTTATTTTTGAAAGCCTGAAGGCAGTATGTTGTGATAGTCAGCATGGGGTGGTAGTACTATGTAACTTTCTTTAGCTGTGGGTCCTTAAACATTTTAATCACATAAAAGAGAAGAAAGACTGATGTTTAATAGATGTGGCTGACCACTCAGTCTAACACAGCTAGGCACTGGGAGTGTCCATTCTGGACTCCCATGTGGCCTTGTGCCGGGGAGCAGATGGCCCTCTCATCTGGTCTACTTAGTCCCAGCAGACTCAGTGCTACAGAGTGTGAACCTCAGCACCAGCCTCTAGGCCTGAGGACAGGTTCTGGAGGGTGTGTCCCCATTTGTACTAGCCGCTGAGCAGCCCCATGGCACTTGCATGAGGGAGAATGATGGTTTTTAGATTTAAGATTTGACCTTAACACAAATCCTTTCCTTTTTCATGGCCATGTTATTTTTTTTAATAGATGGAAGAAAGATCACATGTTATAGTTCACCTCCTTGGTTTTGTGTGTTGGAGGACCTTCATGACCCCAAACCCATCAGTGCAGGGGAAGAAGCAGTACTTGTCAGTTACCTGCCCAGCAGCCTGGACACCACAGCATGGTCTGTTTGACCCTCATCCCATCCTGTGTCCTGTTGTCTTTTGGGGGTTGTCCTAGTTCGTCTTCCATTGCTGTGACAAAACACTCTGACCGACACCAACTTGGGGAGGAAAGAGTTTATTCAGCTTACATCTCCTGGGTCACAGTTCTCACTCAGGAAGCCCAAGGCAAGAACTCAGGGAAGGAATCTGGAGGCAGGAACTGAAGCACAGGCCATGGAGGAATGCTGTTCACTGGCTTGATCTCCTGGCCCATGCCCAGCCTGCCTTCTTGTATGGTACACAACAACCTGCCCAGGGTGGCACCACTCATTGTGGGCCGGGCCCTCCCATACTGCTCGACCATCAAGACAATACTCCACAGATGTGGCCACAGGCCAATCCAATGGAGTCAATTCCCCAGTTGAGGCTCCCTCAACCCAGGTGTGTCAAGTTGACACTAAAGCTATCCAGCACAATTGACCCCTTGTCAACTTGACACACAAAACACATCACTATTAAACCACCACCTTTCCAGTTCTTATCCCCAAAGTATGATGTTAACATTAATCACAAACTAAGACAGTACAACCTTAAAAGACCCACAGTCCTTAAAATGTCCAAACGCTTAAAAGTTCGGTCTATTAAAAGTCTCTTAACTGTGGGCTGCTGTAAAATCCAAAACAAGTACTGTCTTATTTCAAAGGGAAGAATCAGGCACTCTCAAACAAAACCTAAGTCCAGCAAAGTAGCTCAAGGCTGGACACCTGGGATTCACTCATGATCTTCTGGGCTCCAAAGGGTTTCGGCAGCTCCCCCTCTCCAACTCTGCCATCCGTGGCACACACAGCTCATCTTGCAGACTCAGGCTGACTCCGTTCCACACCTGCCGCTGCTCTTGGTGGTCGTCCCATGGTCCCGGCATTTCCAAAAAGTTGGGGTCGCCACTGAAACTGAGGCAGCACCTTCACCAATGGTCCCTTCTGACCTCTCCTGGTGCAAAGTCTCAGCTTCTCTCCATGACCCCTGCAATCCTGGGGTCTTCACTGCAACTGAGGTGCCCTTCCACCAATGGTCTTTCCTGACCTCTCACAGTGCCAAGCCTCGGCTGCTCTCCATGACCCCCTCAAATTTCAACACCGGAACCATATAGGAGACTCTTACACATTACCAAGTCCTGCTTCTGACTTGACATGGAGGCTTGGGCCCCTTCTGGAACATAGCTTCTGTGTGCTGACCCTGAAGAAATTCTTCCCAGAAGATTTCACCACAGTGATGCTGGTCTCTTGTTACAGCTGATTTTTCAGCCCCAGCTAACCAGCATCAATTGTCCCAGTACAACAAAGATTTCACTTCAGGTTCTAGTCTCTTGTTACTTACAGCTGATTCTTCAGCCCCAGCTGACCAGAACCCACAGATTACACAGTCCTGATGATCTCTGTTCCCCTTTGAAAACTAGAAACTTCAAAAGCCAGGCCTCCATCTTCTACAAATCCTTCAGCAAAACTGCTCCAATCTCCACAGCAACAGATCTTTAGGCATTCAATTACCTTCCCAGCCCAAAGTTCCAAACACCTCCACAATCCTTCCCCAAAACACCAAGGTCAGGTCTGTCACAGCAATACCCCACTTTTCTGGTACCAATCTCTGTTCTAGTCTGTCTTCCATTGCTGTGACAAAACACTCTGACCGACACCAACTTGGGGAGGAAAGGGTTTATTCAGCTTACATCTGCTGGGTTACAGTTCATCACTTAGGGAGCCCAAGACAGGAACTCAGGGCAGGAACCTGGAGGCAGGAGCTGAAGGCACCACTCATTGTGGGCTGGGCCCTCCCACACTGCTTGACCATCAAGACAATACTCCACAGATGTGGCCACAGGCCAATCCAATGGAGTCAATTCCCCAATTGAGGCTCCCTCAACCTAGGTGTGTCAAGTTGACACTAAAGCTATCCAGCACAGGGGTTAAATGTTGTCATACTTGAAATTAATAGCAGAGGCCACAGCACCCACAGAGGCTTCTGGCTGGGGGGTGGCCTCACTGGGTGGTGCTGCTCCTCTTGCCAAGTTTGAAGACGCCACACAGGTGTTCACTCAAGTGTGGGCAGGGTCTGGGCATTGCCAGAGCTGTGTTCTGTGGAGATGCAGGCTGGCTGGCTGTGGTCTGACATGACCACTAGCCTTCTTCTCACCATCAAGAGATGCCTGTACAGTGGACAGAAGTGCTGGGATTGGGCTCCACCCTTTCCTCTGATGCAACTCCTACAGGCACTCTGGTGTGGGCTGGCATGCACTTCCTGGAGGTTGGTGGAAATGGTTTCAGAACTTTGTGTCTGTGGTTATCTTAGGAGGGGGTCAATGTCCAGATTTTTCTTTGGATATGACATATTTTTACTTTTCAGCCTTTGAATTTAATAAGTGGTCCATATAAAATAGACAAATAAAGTCTTCTAAGGGAATGTTGGAAAGTCTACTTGGGATGAATACATTAAAATAATCATAATAATTAAAAAAACAAATATATGTATGCACACATGCAGGCACACATACATGTATACATACACATACACACTAATGCACATGCATATACATGCTCATCCCCAACACATACTGCCCACATACATTCTCACACTTGTACATTCCCACACATGCATATATTGTACATACATGCTCACACATAAACACACATAATCATATTTTCTCCTCTAAACTGGAGTTTTCTTTCTTAGTTATTGAAAGTCTTGCTTGGCATTTATACCTCAGCTTCCTTGGAAGAGGTTTTCTGCACTGTCAGGATCATATTTCCTGAGCAAACTCCACTTCCCACAGCTGAAGCCTCATGGTAAGTTTGTACAGCTTCAGAAATGAGTAAAAGACACCAAAGAAAATCTTCCTTTCTTTCTCTGCCCTAGCAACTTCCTAGAGGAAATCCAGTGCAGGCTTCATGCTTTCTAACTCGCTAGCCGGGTAGATCGAAACATGATTAATATAACTCAACTCAGAGGTTAAATTGGCTCAAAAAAAAAAAAAACCCACAACTTTCTTCAAAATGTAATATCCCTTATGTTGTAAGTTTCTAAGCCTTTACAATTAAAAATTTAGAACTATTTCAACAAGAAACTCCATTTTCAGATATGTATCTGTCATGGAAGTAAAACTAAATGGGTTTCCCATCTCCTCTCTGGGGCACTTGCCAGAATTAGTAATTTTGTTAAAGAACTCTTTCCATTGCCCTTTCGATGGGCTTTCCCCCCCCCCTTTTTTTTTCAGAGCTAGGAATGCAGTGTTGTTAATGACAGATTAAAACCAAGGATCTGGATCAGACTCCCCAAAGTCCAAATTCTGGCTTTGTGGAGACTGTTTAACAGGACTGTGTGGTGTTTCAATGAGTTTTACTTCTTCTTTGACATTCTGTCAATAAGGAACTGATGAAGGCAACAGCCTCACAGAAGTATGGAAAGTTACAGGAGATAATTCTCAGTTGGGTGTCTGCACTTCATGGTCTCTTCCTAATTTTGGCATCTCTATGAACACTTCTCACTCTCCATATGCATGAGCTGCTTGGAAACAACCCAAAGCCAAAAAAGAAAGGAAAAAGAAACAAAATCACAGGTTCCCATGACACCTCTTTCCCTCAACAATGGTCACATGTGCCTCAGTTTGCCTAGTTGGTAAATGGAGAATAGCTGTTAATATAGGAAAGATCTTTCTTTAGTCTCTCTTGGAAATACTATACCAAGTGTATATGTATATATAGGCTGAAAATATAGTTTTCAGTAGGTTGGCTAATGTCAAGTACAATTTCGGGAATAATCCTAGAGCCAGAAAAAAAAAATACTGCCCTATTTGAAAGACTTTTTAAAACCCAAATATATATTAATTTAATGATAGATCAATTTCCTCAATATATTTATTTGCCAAAGACAAGTTTTACTACCTATTCCTCATAACATGTCAGTTGAGCATTGTAAATTGCATCAGGGAGAGAGGCAACTACTATCCTTTGTGGGTCTATGCACCACTGTGAAGGCAATGCATAATTCCCTGGCACTTATTATGTGTATGATATAGTTCAGAGAGCTTACAGCCACTTTGTACCTTTTGAGGTTAAAGAACGCCAAGTTGAAAGCCATCTGTAAAACCCTGAATCAGTGCTGAGGAAGCAATAATGGTTGGCCCACTATTGTGTAAGTAATAATGATATTACTAATCATTTGCAAGAGCTCACTGGGGACTTCGGAAATAACCTCACAGCAATTAACTAATGACCTCCCTTTGATTATTTCTCCTGCTTTGAAAGCTAAAGGTTAGAGTTCATCGCCAGACTGACGCTGAGAGAATGACACAGCCTGGTGGGCACTATCCTCAGCAATGACCACGTGACTCCTCCTGCGTGACCTCCCTTTCGGTGCACTTCCAGAGATGCTAATCTTTACAGCCTTGTAACATTTCTATAACTATTTTTCATTCTTATTAAAACTATTACCCAGTGCAGAAAACTAAAACTACAGAAAAGCACAAAGCTTAGATAAAAATGTTAGCTATAATCCTGACTAGCTCTCCAAAATTGCCCTGAATATCTTGTCTCTCCAGTTTTTCCACATATAAGCATACAGCCTCTTCCTCAAAAAGCAACAAATTTTTAATATTCTTGTTTCTGCATTTTTCAGTTAGAATTTCTTCTGAGCATTTCCATTACAGTATTTTATATAGTTGTGTAATCTTTTCTTTAATTTTCTGCTGTTGGGATATCAAGTAGTTCCAAATGTTTCCTGCTGGAAGCAATGCTCCAGTCATTTTTCTTCTTTCATGTCCTGGTAGCTGCCAGCGTGTCTACTTTCACCCAGGAACAAGTTTCTCCCCACTCTTCTCTTGTCATCAAGAATATGTGATTTGATTGATATGGTGGGGCATGCCTTTAATTTAAGCACTTGGGAGGCAGAGGCAGGTGGATGTCTGTGAGACAAGCCCAGACTGGTCTGCATAGCAAACTCCAAGGCAGTTGGAGCTATAAGGAGACCCTGTCTCAAAAAAAAAAAAAGAAAAGGAGACTCACTCAATGGCATGGCACATACATTTACAAAGCATGTTCAGATGCTTTCCCCCTGAATTTTGATTTTCATTTTTATTTTCTTTATATTAATATTTAAGAGTGTTTTCCACTGTCCAAGTCACTAATTTTTATATCGCAAGGATGAATACAGACAAATGCCTCACTAGTTCCACTTCGGTTGCTTTGACTATTAATCAAGTGGAGCATTCTTCATGTGGCAATTGGTGCCTTGTACTTATCTTTTATTGAATTGCAATATATGTCCTTTGAACATTTTTCTACCAAGATATTAACCTTTTCCTTATTGATTTCCTGATTGATTTTCTGATTGACTTATGTTATTGTCATTTTTTTCATGGCCATCTCTACATATTGGTAGGTATGAAGCAAACATCTTCAGCATCTCTTGTAAAGATTATATTAAAATATTTTAGAGGTATATATTTTGTACTCATATAGGTGTTCATGTTTGTGTGTAATATTTTGAATTTTATGTATGCACATTTCGGTTTGGATATATGTGAAATGGGCACTTTCATAAATTGAATCCTCTCATGCATGGTAGAATTTATACTGGAGCCTTGCTTTTTTACATGCCTCTCCTCACTCCTCCTCCACACCATTTACATCTGCACCACATATTCACAACAAACTATGCTAATATTCTAGTACATATCTTTTTATTTTTATTCATTTTTTCCATAATTATATTCCAATATATAGATATAAAACATACACAAGTACAAAGTGTGGTCATTTTTCCTTTCATAAAAAATCAGATTATATCAAGCATTTTCTGTATCTTGTTTTGCTCTCTCAATGATACCTCATAAAAATCCTGCCAATGTAATTGGTATAAGTCTAATTCATTCTGTTTACTAGATACAGAATGTTCCCTGGGGTGGATGGACCACAATTTGTTCAGCCATTTGCCCATTACTAGTGCTCACTTTGTTTCTGGTTTTCTGCAACCACAAAAGGGGTTGCAGTAAACATCTTTGAGAAGAAGTGCTATTTGCAGATGTTTTTAGTGTGATGGGCTAGATTCCCAGGGAGAGAGCTGCTGAGTCAAAAACTATCATCAATTTGGTTTCATTTTAATACATGCTGCCAAATTGTCTTCTAACATAATGATTCATAGTCCTATTAGTAATGTGTAAGTTTCCCAATATCTGCATTAGTCGTAGATAGTTCAGATCAACTGAATTTCAACAATTTTGGAGAGTTGAAACATCCCTAACCAATCATGAACACAAGCGACATGCAATTTGTTAAATATTTAAACCCATGTCTCCACATTATGGTGAGGATGGACATGGGGGAGGGGATCTGAATATGATCAAAATACATTACATTAAATTCGTGAATCAAAATTTTTAAAAAAGAATACTTTTCATTTAGGGGCTGGCAATACGGCTCAGTGGTTAAGAGCTCCTGCAAGAGAACAGAGTTTAATTCCTAGCACCCATGTCAGGCACAACCATGTGTAACTCCAGCTACAGGGGAATCTGGTCTCCTCAGACCATATCTGTCTGATATGTTCATATCAGTAACAGATCTGATCACTATAGGTTTACAATATATTCTGAAATGTTTAGCTTTACTTTTCACTCCTTTTAGAAAATTAGAATTCTATTTGAACATTAAGATCATCTTACTGTATGAAATCCTCAAAAACAATTTTTAACTTAATTTTAAAAAGACAATCTTAATGGGGCTGGAGAGATGGCTCAGTGGTTAAGAGCACTGACTGCTCTTGCAGAGGACCCAGGTTGATTCCCAGCACCCATATGGCAGCTAAGAACTGTCTTTAACTCCAGTTCCAGGGGGAATCCAATGCCCTCTTCTGACCTCCACTGCATTGCATGACATGGGTGCACCAACCTATATGCGGACAGTAAACTCATACACATAAAAAATAATAAAAAAGACAATCTTACTGCTTTAAGTCAACAAATAGAATAAGACACAGAAACACAAATCCCAGTTGAGTAAAGCTAAGAAACTTCCTAAAACCCTAAGTCACAATATAGGAAGACAAGAATTGAATGAACAAATAGAAAACAACTCAGGAAAGCTAAAGGCAGTCAGGCCAACCTACCCCAAAATATCACCCTGGTCCTCACCATGGTCACCATGAGACCCTTTGGCAAATGGATAAACTGATGATAAAAAATCCAGATAAAGACTGCAGTGGCTGAACCATGAGGCTGGTGTGAAAGCTTGCATGTGAGCTAAGTAAGCTGCCAAATTATTCACTGCATCGGCACACAGATAGCCATACTGTCCTCCCTCCTCCCCTTCAGGAAAGGGAAGGCACATCCACTGCAGGTAAACACGCTATAGAAATTGGATTTGGTGTCACCAGACAGAGAAGAGGGTAGAGATGAGAGCTAGCACAGGAGTTAGAACAAGTTTTCTGTGGAGATGCACTTAATAGATATTTAACTTTAATGAGCCAGATGGTTTGTATTACAACTACTCAGTTCTGAAATTGTACCACAAAGCTAGCCACAGACAATACTAAAGCAAATGTGTACTATGTGTCAGGAAACTTTCTTTTGAAAAGAAGACAGTGAGCTGGATTTGGCCAGTGGGTCATACTTTATAGACACCTGGTTTGGGTAATATCAGGAAGATTACACAAAAGTCTATATCTGAAGACAGGGACTCTCAGCATCCTCTCCTTAACAGTTCATTTCTCATATTACATTCCTTTCTAGCCTTCATCCTCTCCCTCAGTGGCTAGAAATGTAAGTTAGCAAACTAGAATAGTTTTTGTATCTTTTCCAATGGTGTTTTACTTTTCCCTTCTTAATGACTAGAAATTAGCCTATTCAATTTTTTCTGCCTCTTGGTTGTGTATGTGTGTGTGTGTGTATGTGTGTGTGTGCTTATGTAAATATGTTTTGCTTTTGAAACAGCCCAGTTTTTTTTTTTTTAACTCAAGAAGCCCTTGAACACAAAATCCTCCTGCTTAGACTCCCAAGTGCAGGAATTACAGGTGTGTGCCACCACACTCAGCTCTAATATACTGACTTAAAACTGTTTCTTTTTTGTATAATTTTAAATGTATTGATGAAGGAGTTTGATGTAAAATATATGAGCCTTTTAATTGCTTCCCTATCTGTCATACACCCTTACTTAACATTAATCTTTTCTATCTTTTCTCTCACAAGTACTTGATTTATTTCATTGTCTCTTCAATGACCCAATTTGAATGTGTTTATCCTTTCTGTTACTTGTTCCCATTTTTATAAATGTTTGCTAAATAAATGAATGACAATCATTAGCAAATACAGCCCGACTCTTGTCCACAGACCTCCTGCAGATAGTCTTATTATATAACACATACCCTTTTGTTGGCTATGGCTAAAACACCGATAAGGGAGGGCCCTTGTAGAGTGCTTTGGAAGTTTATCTGATTTATCTGAGAGAAAAACATGTTGACTGAGAAAGTTGGAGTTCTCTAAAGAACAGCAACACCTAAGAGTTGAGTAGAAAAAATCATAAAGTAGATTGACAAGAAATATGTAGGAGGAAAAAAATCAGTAAGTCACAGTCTCAACGAAGCCAAGTGTTTCAAGATAGAGAACCTTGTCACTAGTGCCAAACACTGGCCAGAGTGGTTCCCTACCTAAGGACTAACAAGTATCCTCGGGATTCATAACACACAGCTGTGTGAATGGCACTTGCAAGGATAGTCCCATGATAATAGCGAAAGGCCAGATTGCAGAGAGTAGAGTAAGAACAGGTAAGAAAGCAGAGACTGAATGAACTCTCAAAAAAAAAATAAATGGGGACAAGAACTGTAAATAGACATGCCTGTAATTCCAGCATCTGGAGGCAGAGGCAGGAGAATTGTGAGAACAGTCTGGATTACTTAGAAAATTTGAGGCCTGCTTGAGCTACACAATAAGCTCCAGGCCAGCCCGAGATACATAGTAAGGAACCCAGTTCAACTCCCCCTCCTCCAATATGAGAAGCCTCACACATACTTTAAATGAAAAGGAAGTCACTGCAAAGGGTTAGATGGGAGATGCAGAGGAGGAAAGGCAAGAGCATAGACAGGGTAATAGATAGGGTAATGCCTCTCTCTCATTACTACCCACACGGGAGCCTGGAAATGTCAGAAGCTGGGAATTATGAACACAAACTCCCTGAGAAATCAGGGTAGCAGCCTCTTTACAAACTGCCCCAGCCCTAAGAAACACTGGAAATAAGAAAAGTAAGGGGCCCAGAGGAGTCTTTTGCCATATAACCAGGTTCCTTTTCTCTAGTTATTTAAAAACTATCTGTGCTGGGGAGCTTCACTTGTCAACTTGACACATCTGGGAAGAAACAGCCTCAGGTGGGAAGTTGCCTCTTTGGACAGACCTGTGCGCATGTCTGTGAGGCATTTTCTTGATGGTTGAGTGATGTGAAAGGGCCCAGCCCACTGTGGGTGATACCATCCCTGGGCAGGGGGCCTGGATTGTAAAAGAGAGCTAGCTGAGCACCTGCCAGGGGAGCAAGCCAATAAGCACCATTCCTTTGTGGTCTGAGCTTCAGTTCCTGCCTCCAGGTTTCTGTCCTGAGTTCCTGTCCTGGTTTCCCTCAAGGATAAACTGTGATCCAGACATTTAAGCCAAATAAACCCTTTCTTCCCCACATTGGTTTTGGGCAGAGAGATTCATGCTAGTTGCTCCTTTTCATAAAAGAAATATATACATATATATATGTATGTACACATGTACATCTGTGCACATCTATACATGTGTATGTATATATATTCTATGTAGTCTATCCAGTGCCTATATGTAATGTGTATATTTGTGTTTATATTCTCTATGCGAAGATCTTATATTCAGTCAAACTAGTTCATGCATAGAGACAAGATCCAAAATATGTTAATGAGAAATGAAAATTTTCTTCTTTGCATTTGAGCAGTGAATATATATTCTCTCGTAATAAGAAGGAAATAAAAAATGTGATTTTAATCATCTCATTTGAATAAATATTTTTCCTAACTACTGATTTATAAACAATAAAATGAAGATTCTAATCTTGTTCCTTTACATCTGGGAAAAGCTTTAAAATATGTATTCTGTATCCCTAAGTTGATTTCCATAGGGAAAAAAAAATCTGCTTTGAACAAAATTTTATATTCCATTAGAGTGTTTACTTACACAAAATTCTTTTCTTATCTAATTCCTTCTTAATTCCTGCTTAGACTCAATCTGTTCCCATCTTGGCTTGAATTTCTTATTAATCATCTTTCATCTCATTTGTTCATGTCCCTTTGAGTTTTGAGAAAATGAGACCCATGGTGGTGAAAGTATAATGCTTTCTGCATTTTTAAATTGTTGTACTATTTTAATCAATATTTTGTCTCTCCCCATCTCCCAAATTATAGAAGCTCCTCATAGGCCCCACAGCAGTTTGCATTTATTTTCTTCCTTCTATTTTTTCCAAGTATCAAAATGTTTATTGACAGATACAAGTATATAAAATCAGGGCATGACCATGATTTGATAAATTAAGTAGACTTAATTTCAATACTATAATAAGGGAACAATTCAAATTCTCACCATTTGTTTCACACCCACAAAAACCACTTCAAGGGCATTAACAATCTCTGAGATAACCAGCTTGTGAACTAAGCAGCTAATGGGAATTCAGCCTCCTCAGAATATTGACTGCCATTGTTGGATTACCTCGGCAGTATCATGGAGGCCAATGCAGGGGGATCAAGACAGGACGCATGCTTACTGGACTTCATTTGGGGACACAATATTTAAAGCAGAAGCACGTCAGTAAGGGTTTCCTTCTGTATAAGGTTTTTTGTAGTGTAATGTCTTAATCATAGCCTACCACCAAATATTTTAGGAGTATCTTTAATGTTTAGATAGTAATTAGCAGCATGCAATAATTACATCATAAGTTCTCAAGCAGAGGCAGTCTATTGCAAGGAACTTCTTTGCTGCCAGTTATCATAGTCTGTTTAAAGTTAGAAAACTGAATAGCAACACTGAATACTGTAGAAATGCACTTTGCTCAGTAATACTTGAGTTGTTGCAATATTAGATTATTACAGAAAATCCTTAACTGTAATTGATGGTTGTTTCCATAATAGTATATTGCCTGTATTTCTGCCTCTAGTAATGGGCTTTATGTGCTAGATTTCGATATCCCTGAGCCTGGGCAAGTGCACAAGCCTTTTTAAAAAGAAACATGGTTTACTTGCCCAAAACTGATATTTTCTTCCTTCTTAAATGATGGGAAACACACCAAGAGCTGTTTACACTAAGTGTGAATGCTTTCCACACTGTACTTAGATGCTGTGAGCCCCAGAACCTGAGTCCTGAGTTCAAGCAAGTATAATGGTTCCATGGTCTGGGAAGAACAGTGATATCTGTGCCTGTACCTCCAACCTTCCCTAAACCAGCCCTTTGTCTTGCTCAGAGTGCCCTGCCTCTCTTCTGTTCTGTTGCCCCCAGCACAGTGGCCGGTAGTGTAGCCTACAGAGATACAAAAGACTCCAGGAGAGGCATTTATCTACCTGACATCCTGTTTCTAGGTCCATCCCTTGCCTTTTCACTTGAGGGGTGTCCATGGGGTTTAGGATCCCTAATTTCTGTCCTTGCAAGCTTTCCCAATCTTTATTTTTATCTAATCCCATCAATACCATATCTAGAAGGAAATACTTAATACTTCAAACACCTGGGTTATGTTGGAAGCCTGCAGCTCCCCCTCCCTCCCCTATAACTGGGCCTCTGCTGTGTTCAGAGCAATGTGACTGACTGATCCCCACTAAAGCTCAACCTGAGCATGAAGGAAATATGCTGTCCCATGTCTCCTCTGCTCCTGCTTTCCTCCTGTATGAAGCAGAGAAATTGGAGAGTAGAGAGGAGCTTCATGCCTCCCCACATCCCTGCAGGATTGCATCCTGAAGCATGGGAAAGACCCAGACCCTCAGCTAGGGCCTGAACACTCACTGATCAGAATCATAACTACTATCTGGAGAGGCCCCTAATGGATGTGGCATGTGAAGGATGAAGCAACATTTGTAGACTGGCCTACATGTGCTTCTAGGAAACGATGACTGACGAAGAAGTGTGGGGACCCCTTGTATCTCATGAAGGAGCTTCCTTATGCAGGCAAAGTATGGAGTAAATGTCAGAAATGCTGGCAATTCCATATCATAACCATTGCCAATTCAAGGTTACCCATGCGAGGAAAGGACCCCACTGTGCAGGACTTGGCTCCCTTACAGACAAAACCAGATGAAGGCTGAGTGGAGGTCTGGTTAGTAACCTCATCTCACTTGCAGAAACCATTTCACTGAAACTTTTCAGAGGCCAGATCTGGATTCCAGGACAACTTTATGAGGTGTAACTATAAGGTAATGAGTGGATTTTTACCAAATGTTCCAGAACTTACAGAAGCCAGTGATGGAAAATACCCTTTTGTCAATTCCCCAAGAGCATGCAGCAGATCTTAATCCTCAAATGGGATTTCAGGTTTACAAAAAAGCTGCAGATCTGTAGGACCAAAGAGGCGATGAATCCTGTCAGTGTTCAAGCCCAGAGTTTAGAGTTATAAAAAGTCTCAGGCTCTCTAGCATGAGGATTTATCATTTTGATGGTAAATCAAAGCTAATTTTTAAAAATCAAACTGATTTTTCTTTGTGACTCAAACTAACCTTGAAAGTAAAATGTGAGAGAAAAGAAAGCTGGGCAGTAGCAACGGCAACAGTATTAGTATTTGTACTCAGTTGTCGAGGTATAAGTCTGTGAAAGGACCCTCACTAGAAATTCAGGCTTCTTATAAAAGAGTAACTAGAATATACAAAGAACTAAAAAAAATTAATGATCAAGGAAATAAACAATCCAGTTAAAAAAATGACCTAAGGAACAGAGTTCTCAAAAAGTACAAACAGATAATAAACATTTATTAAAGTGTTCAATATCTTTAGCCATCAGGGAAATGCAAATTTAAAACTACTTTAAGATTGCATCTTGCCCAAGTCAGAATGGCAATCATCAAGAAAATAAATAGGTTTTCCTCATCAAAAGTAGTTATTCACAGCTCTTACATTCAGGTTATGCTTTGACTATTTCTGGGCTCACTAAACACAGTGACCCCACTGTGAACCAAGGCATTCTTCAGCAGGTGGATTCCCCTCAGAGTTTTACTCTGGGTAAAAGCAAAAGCTAGGTCCTCACGGCAGGCAGCAATTAGTCACAGGTCTCCAACACAAGGGTCTCTGAGTGGCAGTTGGGATTCTTTACAGCTTCACATGACAGCTTCACATCAGGGTCCTCTAGTTTATTTTCTGAAATCTGTAGACTTCTCAGATACCTATTGCTGCTGAGGACTGTGGCCAGGTCTTGACACCCCCAGGGTGATGATGATGGTTACCTGACCATGGATGCCACCATGGTACATGGGTGGGCAAGACATCTCAGCTCCACCCTGCTGGTGAAGATGGGCAGCCAGGCCAGCACGGCTCCACTGGTGATAAGGAATACCAAGTGTTTCTGACCACTGAGAAAAACAGAAATCCTTACTTGACATTCCTAAACAATATGTAAGAAAAACAGAAATTGAGTGAAAATCCCATTCCAAGAACCCTGGGTATATTCTGCCCCAAAACCACAAACAAAATAAAGGGAATGGACCCTTACTTTGGCACACTTGTGTCAAAGAATTGTAGATCACTGACACTCTAATGAGATATGATTTCTCCAGCAACTAGCTCAGAGGTGCTATGTAGTATGGATGGGGCTTTTCGTTTGCGAACAAAAGACATGCACTGGGGTGGGGGTGGTAAGGTAAGGGTGGAGTTGGGGGAGGAGGTCTTAATATTATAATGAAAATTCAATATATGCAACTCTTCAATCAATAAAACTCTCTTGAACTTAAAAAGAAATGGAAACAAATGCTGGCAAAGATGTGGAGAAAGAACTCTTTATCCATTGTTGACTGGAGTCCAAACTTGTTCAGCCACAATGGAAATCAGTGTGGAGGTTTCTTAAATAGCTAGAAATAGAACTGCTCAATGACTCAACTATACCACTTCTGAACATATAGCCAAAGGACTCTTCATCCTACTACAGAGACACTTGCTCATCCATATTCATTGCTGCTCCATTCACAATAGATAAGAAATAGAACTTGCTTAGATGTCCCTCAACTGATGAATGGATAATGAAGATAGGAAGCATATACACAATGAAATTTTATTCAGCCATAAAGAAAAATTAAATTTCCAGGAAAATGAATGGAACTGGAAAAAAATATACTAAATTACATAACCCAGGGTCAGACAAACACTACAAATTCTCTCATATGCAATCCTAGTTTTAAATCTTTATATTATTTGTGTATTTAAATTGGAGTGAGTATCTGTAGAAACCAAGAACCAAGAGTAGAGTTGGGGGCAGGAAAGAGGCCCTAAAGGGGCAGAGATAGTAGAATACATGATCTGTAAGTGGAGAGGAGTAGCACTAGGAGGAGAAAGGCAAGTAGGGTGACAGAGAGAAGACAGAGGAAAAGAGGGATGTGTCAAGGAGGGTTAACCAAAAGTAAGAATGTGGTTAGAAGCATATGGAACTATAAACTAATTCAAAGTAATTTAGAGGAAAAAGAGCTTGAATGGGGATACCCTGCATGGGAGGGTAATGCCACTCCCTGCTGCCATGGATTGTTGGTCAGGAAAGTCCCAGAGGCCCCCAAACAACACAGGATATCGCCATTCCTCTCGGTTGCTCATCAGAACTTGATGGTATGACTATTGTTGAAGATGCCCTACTGTTTGGTTGCAGACATAAAGAAATCAAGGAGGAATTTCTGGGCGCTTCCTCCCTACTGACAAGCTTTCATAATACCAGTAGTAGCTATGCAGGCTGCTGGAGGATAGGCATCAATGGTCTCACCCAGCTATTGCTATAATACTAACCTGCCAGGTATGTATGTCCATAGATGAAATAGTGGCATGACTATTATGGAGATAACCAACTGCTTACTAATTGAATTTGAGGCCTGCTGCACAGCAAGGAATTACTGTCTAGTACCTAAAACCTGATCAAAAGCAAGGGAAAAAAATGCCGGCCCTCTAAATATTTATGTTTATACCTATAGATTAGTGCTGCTGTCAACCTTGATCAGAGAAGCTTCTTACTGCAGTGGTCAGGAAGAATTACAGCCTTTCTCATGGGACTAGATTAGTGGATTGTTAAAAGGCAAGGCTGCAGGCTGTAGTTTGACTCTTCAGTACTCTCTTGCCCTTCATTAGGAAATGAATCAAAGAAAGTAGTGTGAGGCCCTCACTAGATAGAGCTGACCAGTCTTAGACTTCTTACCTTGCAGAATTAAGAGTCTCAACAAACTTTATAAATCATCCAATCTCAGGTATGGTTTTATAACAACATAAAACAGAAGAGGACATTCAGAAATGTTTTGCATTCCAATGAAGTGGGCATGAAATGAACCACCACACTTACCTAAGTATAAGCACCCCTTGAAGATATTTAGGGCTTGGTACCTGACCACTGCAGTAAAGTAAGTCACATGAATCATTTGGTTTCCCACTAACTATGAAAGTTATGCTTACAGTATATTGTAGTTTCTTAAGTGTGTGATACTATTAGGTACAACAAGTGCATATGACATAATTTAAATAAATTTGTAGCCAAAATTGCTAGTGCTTACTTGAACTCATGGGAAAATAATGCTGACTTCTTATTGTAGAGTTGGGACAAAAGTTTAATTTACATATAAAAAGTTCAATAAAGAAAAACAATAAAATTAGGCATACCTGTGTACACTATTGTACTGTGTAGCCTATTATATTGTGTACGCTGTCATACTAAGTACATGGTTACACTGTTATATTGTCACATTGTTACATTGTGTATACTATGTACATTGTTTCATTATTGCAGTAGCACACTGTATACAATGTAAACATTTTTGGGGTCTTTTTAAAGTTTTTTTAATTTATTTATAATTTTTTATGTGTATGAGTGTACTGTCTGCATGTAGGTTGGTGCACCCATATCGTGCAATGCCGTGGAGGTCAGAAGAGGGCATCGAATTCCTCTGGAACTGGAGTTAAGATGGTTCTTAGCCACCATGTGGGTGCTGGGAATCGAACCCGAGTCCTCTGCAAGATCAGTCGGTGCTCTTAACTGCTGAGCCATCTCTTCAGCCCCTTTTTGGTCTTTTTGAGACAGGGTCTCTCTGTAGCCCTAGCTGTCCTGGAACTCATTATGTAGACCAGGCTGGCCTTGAACTCACAGAAATCTGTCTGCCTCTGCCTCCCAAGTGCTAGGATTAAAGGTGTGCACCACGATACCTGGCAGACATTCTTACATTGTTACACTGTATACACTGTAACTTTGTATGCCGGTTACACTGTTAACACTGTTATACTGTCAACCCTATTATACTGTCTACACTGTTTCAGTGTCCTAGTAACTTTCTACTGTGATAAAAACACCAGCCAAAACCAACTTGGGAGGAAACGGTTTATTTCAGTTCATCATGGAGGGAAGCCAAGGCAGTGTAGGGCTGAGACTTTTTTCTGGCTGGAATCCATCCCGGACCTGCAATTATTGTACTGAGGACCCCTTCAGAGAATGGGATATGCAGTATTCCTGCTTCCCCTGGGACAAAGCCCTTTGATGCACGGAGCATATGTCACACCTTCAGTTTACTATACTGAAGTTCTGTTGCTTTAATAAACCCAGTCATTTCCCTGTGGAAATGCATCTTAGTGCTTCTCTCATTCTTTCCTTCCTTCCTTCTTTCCTTCCTTCCTTCCTTTCTTCCTTCCTTCCGTCCTTTATTTCTTTCTGTTTCACCCGGTATTACTTCCTATTTCCCTCATCCTCCCCACCAGAGTTCAGGCCCAAATTGTTAACCATCTGGCCTGGAACAATCCCAAGGCTTGCAGTCCCACGGAACTGTGAGCCCTGGTCCAGAGGGGAAGAACACCTCACCTCGTGGAAGGCTGCACACGCATGATCCATTCCTTGCTACAAGGCAGAAGTTCAGGACAGGTACAAAACAGACCATACAGAAATGTTGCCTACTGGCTTGCTCCTCTGGCCACCACTCAGACTTTCTTTTTTTTTTTAATTTTTTTTTATTTATTTTTGTATGTGTATGAATGTATTGTTTGCATGCAGGTCTGTGCACCCGTGTCGTGCAATGCCGCGGAGGTCAGAAGAGGGTCTCAGATTCCCCTGGAACTGGAGTTCTCCTGGAATTGGAGTTACAGACGGTTCTTAGCCGCCATGTGGGTGCTGGGGATCGAACCCGGGTCCTCTGCAAGAGCGTCGGTGCTCTTAACCGCTAGGCTATCTCTCCAGCCCAAGACTTTCTTATACAACACAAGACCACCTGCCCAAGGGTAGCATTGCCCACAGTGGCCTGGGCTCTCCCACATCACTCAACAATCAAGAAAATGGCCCACAGACATGGACGCAGGCCAATCCAATGAAGAGAATTCCCAGCTGAGGTTCCATCCATTCAGGTGTGTCAAGTTGACACTAAAGCTACCTAGCATTCATTGGGTACATTGTCACAATGCATATACTGTCACACTGTGGACACTGTCACACTGTGTGTACTGTCACACTGTGTACACTATCATACTGTCACATTGTTTTGTATACAGTGTACCTCAGCAGATACTAGGCACACAAGTGGCTGCCCTAAGACAGCACAGTCTCCCAGAATATGAAGTGTTTCTTATAGTAATCATCCTATACTAAAGGAGGACTCCTCTTCAACATTGTTCAGTACATTGGGGTCAGATTTTTGTTTGCCTGATTCATCTGTCAGTATTCTCAGGAGCATGCTCCAGAAATCCCAGCTTGGTTCAGAATTTATAAAATGAGGGATCTTAAATATTAGATATAAATTACAGAAAGGTTTTGATTTTATGAGAAATTTCTTTCTTATTGTTTTTGAGTGATTTAAACCAGCATTTAAAAACTGGGAAGTACTTTAAAACTCTAGACATCCACATTCTTTTAAAACAGATGTCCCTGTCATTGGGTTTATTTTCTCCTGCCAACAGCAGAAATGTCCAGTACCCTGTTTAGCCATGGCAGGGAGGCTGATATCACAAGCACACATGGGGCACTCTTGTTTGAACCATCCACATCAGTGCCCCCACCCACATCCACAGATGGACACTGCATCTGTGGGAGCTGCCCAGTTGTCTGGATAAGCACTCAGCACAGTTGTTGGTATCTGTGGAGAACTGATTCCAGGAGTACCTCCTCTACCCTACCCCACAGATACTCAATCCACAGGTGCTGAAGTCCTTCAGATTAAGAGGTATGTCTTTAATGCATGCCTCAATGACTACTTGTAATACCTGATATGATGTTGATGCTGTACAAATGATTTGATTAAGGAATAATGAAATAAACAAAAAAACTGTACATGTTTAATGCAAGTACATTTAATTTTTTTCTTTGTAGTGTGTATATGTGTGTGTTATATGTGTTATGTACACATGTGTGCAGGCCCCTGTATGTACATGTGGAGGCCAGAGGAGGATGTTAGGTGTCTTCATCTATCACTATCTACCTCACTCCTTTAAGACAGGGTCTCTCACTGAATTGGAAGTTCACCATTTCAGCTAGGATGGCTGTCCAGAAAGCTCCCAGGATCTATGAATCTCTGCCCCAACACAGGAATTACAGACACAAGCCTGGCTCTTCATGTGGGTGCTAGGGATTGGAACTTGAGTTCCCATGCATGCAGAATAAGCACTCTACCCACTGAGATATCTCATCACTCTAAACATATTTTGAACCAGAGTTGGTTGAATCCCTAGACATAGGACTAAAGCTTCCAGCAAACCAATTGTATATATCTCCTGTTCTAGATCAGTCATCCCAACAAACTGAAAACCAGGATGTTTAAGGCCATGCATCTAAAATCACTTCTTTAGTTAGCTGTGGAGGAGAAACATCCCCATTTCTCCAGCAGGTGCCATATGCTGCTCTGATCCATCCACCAGTGTTCCTCCATTTCAGTTTCTCCTCCCTCTGTACCTTACAAGAACCACAGAGTCAGTGAGCCGCCGACCCACCCACTGCCTCTTTGCTGTTCCATCATGTGTGCTCAGCTAAAGTGATTCTCTGCCTAACACAAACTGGTTCAGCACTCATCACCTAATGACATGCTGACATGAACCAATCAAGGGATGAGGAAGCCTCTGTGGAGGTCAGAATTCCCAGTGTCATACCAGAGGTGGCCACAAATTCCTAAGGTTCAGCATTCTTGTTTGGACTTAATCAAAACATTGTGTCTGCTGTTGAGAATGAACATCTAGACTGAACAGCATCCCAGCAGGAGGCAACAGTAGATGGCTCCTCTGGGCCAGATGCCAGAGCTGCCAAGGTTTAACTACTCCCAGAGGACAAGGCCTTTCTCCCAGTGTGATGCAAATCTCCGATGGCTGATGCTTATCTTGAGGATGAGGCCAATAGCATTTTCCCCCTTATAAAAAACAGTTAATTTCCCTAGGGTGTTTCAGCTTCTTTTAATAAGAGAAAAATTTATCCAAGAATGTGTGTGTGTGTGTGTGTGTGTGTGTGTGTGTGTGTGTGTGTGTTAAGAATGTGTGGTTGCTTTAGTATCAGTTTTAGTGCTTAATTAACCTTCAGTATGGGAGGCTTCTTATATCCTTTGAGACTCTCAAGATTTAAGACGAGATCTGAAAAAAATAAAAAAATAAAAAAGAGATCTGCAGAAGAGAAAACAAAAAAGAGCCAGATGTTGAAACACTTTTCAAAGGTATGCTCATATAGTCAAAGAACACAAAAGAGAAGATTTCATCGTCACTTACCACCACTCACTGACAGAGCTCACATGCCCATTACATGTTGGGACCTAAGAAGAGAAGTGGAAGGAAGGAGAGGAAGACACCACCTCAGATGGTCCCATTTCTGAATGCCAGCTGTATCTTTCCTAGAAAGGTGAGAACCCAAATTCTGAGAGGCTTGGTGACTTCATATGGAATATACCTCAGAGGGAAATATGACACACAGCCTCAGAGATTCCTCCCTACCTCCCTGCCTTTCTGTACCTGTAGTTCATCTGTAAGAACTTCTGGAGGCAGGGCAGGTGTCAGACTGTGTTTCCTTCTACAACATGTAGGACATTTTGCATTCACCAGTTGTCTTCCTGTGGCTCCCCAGCAGAGCCTGGGGAAGACTTTTGTGAAGCAGGGAAGGTGGGAGGATGAAAGAGGGAGGAGAAGTCCACAGAAGGTATGAGACAGAGTGCTCATCACTTGCCTCAAGTGATAGAAGGTAGAATAAGCAATTGCTTCTTAGAATGAACAAAAAGCCAAGAAAGATGATTCATTCTTTATATAAGCAGAGAACCCCAGGGCCAGAGATGCTATCGCCATCCCATTTGCTAGTGAGGTGCTAGACTATGGAATCAGAGGAGGGTGGTTACTAGGCCTACCTTGCCCTGGTGAACCACCTCAAGTTACAAAGGAAAGACTATCCAGATGTCTTTACAAAGGACAATGTTTCCTGCCTCTCTCCTCATCCATATTCTCCAATTCAGAGATAAGCTTCTCCACAGGTTTAGGGAACACCTGAATTAGTGATTTTTTCACATTAAAAAAGGACCAGTTGTTGGTCCTAGTGTAGGCTGGAGCTCAAGGAGAATTATACTGTAGTGCTCTGTAATCTCCCAGTTTGGACTAGAAATCACACCTGCTGGGGGTGGAGACATGGTTCACACAATGGAGTTGTATACAGTGGTAAAGAAAGGTGACATCATGAACTTTGCAGGTAAATGGATGGAACTAGAAGATATCATGCTGTGAAGTAACACAATCCCAGAAAAACAAGCGACGGATGCTATCCCTCATTTGTAGATGCAATTGTGCTGTTATAATGTGAATCCCTAAGGAGCTCTAGAATTAACCTACCACTTATCAGATTTTGTAATTTTGGTATGTAGGAGGAGGGTGTATATGCATATTTCAGAATAATATAAAATTAAAAGGAAAAATGTGAATTCCAAAATATGATTTGAAATTAACATACAGTGTATTTTCAGATGACATAATTTTAGTATATGTCACACACACACACACACACACACACACACACACACACATGAACACATATGCATATTTTGAAGCAATACAAATTGGAGGGAACAAACAACAAAAGGACTGGGACAAAGAACTGACTGAAACGGTAAACTTCCCAAAACAACAATCCTCTTCATAGAAAAAGTTTAAAAAGACTGCATGGCAGAATGCATGATCTTGGGTGGGGTGGGAGGCATGGAAAGGGAAATGAGTCTAAATTGGACCAAGAAATGATGTATGAAATGCACAAAACCTCAATAAAATATTTTTTTAAAGACCACTGGCTAATGTTGCAGAGGACCCAAGTTTGATTCCCAGTACCCGAATGGTTGCTAACTGCATTTCCAGGAGATCCAACACCCTCTTCTAACCTTGGCAGGTACTTCATGACACTGGTCCATTTATAAACATGTCACAGGAAAGTCCCTGGACATGACATTCAGTGGCCCGATCCTGTGCTGTTGGCCTCATCCGCCCTGCTGCTCTTCCCTGGATCCCATCCAACAGTCTCTCCAAACTGCAAATTGTCAAAAGTGAATGTCTAGGTTAAAAAAAAAAAATCTAGCCGGGTGTGATGGGATGGTGCACGCCCGTAATCCCAGCACTCGGGAGGCAGAGGTAGGCAGATCTCTGTGAATTCAAAGCCAGCCTGATGTACAGGGATACCCTGTCTCAAAAAGACCAAAAATAAATAAATAAATAAATAAATAAATAAATAAATAAATAAATAAATAAATAAATAAATAAAACTGGTCTGCGGGTTTGGGTCGGTGTGGGCAGGCCAGAAGTCAATCAGGCAGGTACTTTTGGGGGTAGACTCTTTCCTGGGCTGTGGCTAGGGGGTCTCGTCTCTGAGGATTTCTGGACTGGACTTCGCCTTTGGAGCCGGGATCAGAGGGTCGGCGGGTTTGGGTCAGTGCGGGGAGGCCTGAAGTCAATCAGGCAGGTACCAGGGCATGGGCTAGGTCAGACATACCCCCCCACCACCAGTGGAAATCAGTGAGAATTCAAGTGGACTTTTTGGGGGGAGAACCTTCAGAACAAGGAGAAAAGAGTGCTTTGGCTTCCAATATCCAATATATAAACAAAATTGAAAGCCTTTAGACAGATCAACAGGACAAAGGATAAACAGAGAGACATCTGAACTGAATGATACAATACACCAAATGGACCTCGCAGACATCTATTGAATATTTCACCCAAACACCAGAGAATACACTTTCTACTCAGCACCTCATGGAACATTCTCCAAAATAGACCATATACTGGGACACAGAAAAAAACTCAACAAATATAAAAAGATTGAAATAATCTCATGCATTCTATCAGACCACAGTGCAACAAAACTCAACATCAACACCAGGGTAAACCCTATACACCTACAAGAACACATGGAGACTAAACACACTCTCCTGAATCTAATGAATGGGTCAAGGAAGAAATAAAGAGAAAGAAATAAAAAACATTCCTGGAACTGATATGACAATGATAAACACAAACACAGAAATCTTATGGACACTTTAAAAAGCATTGTAAGAGGGAAGTTTATAAGCTCTAGAGTGCCTACATTCTAAAAAAAAAAAAAAAACAAAAAAAAAAACAGAAAGAAGCACAAGTGAATGATCTACACTTCAGCACTAAACAAAAATTGACAAAAAAACAACAATAAATCCAATGAGCCAAGAAAGAAAGAAATAACAAAATAAACAATAATGAATATAGAAACAAGAAAGAAAACTGATACAAAAAAAAAAAATCAAGAATCCAAAAGTTGGTTCTTTGGAGACATTCTAGAACCCCTGAAGAAAAGGATTGAGGAAGACATCAGAAGATGGACAAACCTTCCCATGCTCCATGGATAGGAAAAATAAATATAGTACAAAATGGTCCATAATCTACCCCAAACTTAGTGCTACAGACTTTAATGCAAATCCCCATCAAATCCACCAAGAATTTCTCACAGGCTTGGAAAACAAATCCTCAATTTTCATTTGGAAAAACCAAAAGACCCCCAAAACCAGCAAAGCAACACCCTAAGTGAAAAAGAGCAATTACGGGTGGTCGGGGGCCTATACCAACGAATTAAACCTATACTACAGGGCTTATAGTAAAAAAAACAAAAAAAAAAAAAAAAACTTACTGCACAAAACAGACCAGTTGACCAATGAGATAAAACTAGAAGATCCAAACTGAGCTCATACAATTTCAGCCCCCCTCAATTGACAAGGGGGCCAAGAGGACACAGTTGGAGGAAGAGGACGCATCTTCAGTTAAGTGGTGATTGGCAACAACTGGATCACCAGCTTGTAGGAAGAATGAAATTAAACCACCTCCTACCTCTCTTACTGTACAAAAGTCAATTATCCAGGTGGATCAAACGACCCTCAACGGATGAAACCCCCAAACTCTGGAGGTGCTAAAAGAGAAACCTGGCAGAGACTATTAAGACAAGTCATAGGCAAAAGACTTCTCTAAATCACGACACACTGCCACAGAAATGAAGACGACAATTGACAAACTTGACCTCAGTCAACTCAAAAGAGTTCTGTACATCAAAAGAAACAACATACAGAGAACTGAAGAGAAAAACCCACAGAGGTGGAGGAAAACCTTCACTAGCATATACATCTGACAAGCCACTTAATATTCCAGAGTATACAAGTACCCCAAAAACAAGAAGAAAAGAAAACAAATGATCACCTCAAAAAGATGGAGCAAAGATCCTGAATAGAGACTTACTACAAGAGGAGGAATTAAGATGGCCGAGAACACATTTAAAAGTGTTCATACATCACTAATAAATTAAGGAAATGCAAATTAAAAATCCTCTTTGAAGATATGGTCTTAATTCCATAAGAGCTCGCTCAGGATCAGGGAATACGAAATGATCTCAATGCATGCGGGAAGGTTGTGGGGAAAGAGGAACACTCATCCAATGCTGTGGGAATGTAAACTTGTACAGCCACTATTGGAAAGCAGTGTGGAAGAACCCTTTAGAACCCAAGACTGAGCCTGCCATTTGACCCAGTTCATATCCTTCCCTTGGGTATATACCCAAGATACATCTTACTGCAGATACACAAGCTAGTTTATTGCAGCTCTGTTCACACTAGCAACAAGCTGGAAAGCCCGCCACGCGTGACCCCTCACCTTTTTACAGTGGGATATGCGAACATGTGTAATGTCATACAATGGGTTCTATGCAGGGGTACCGACGGGACAACACCCTATGAACTTTGCAAGTTAAATGGATGGAACTAGAAACCATTACTGTTACTGACGTATAACCAAGTCCAAGAAAAACAACACAACAAATGTATCCCTCATATGTGGTATGCTAGTGCCAATTAACCCAGATATAATATTTCTCATGTGGAGGGAACTAATTGAAAGAACAAAAAAAATCAAAAAAAAAAAAAAAGAACACTGACTGAACATGGGAATTGGGAAGGGTGAGGGGGTGGGTGAGGGCCCGGTGTATATTAGATTAATGCATATTTTAAATTGATGTTGAGTTGAACAAGTTATCCAGTTTTGCCCAGACACTATCACAGGTTTACATGGTTTGTTTAGGACTTAGTAAAAGTAAATATTGTGTATATTAAACAACATTGTTATACAGGCTCTGATAAAAACGTGAATGCCTCTGAGTAAATGGAGAGTACTAAATCGTTGTTGTCCATATTTGTTTTATATATCTGTATAAAACATAACTTGGGATTGGCACACTACATGTTCTCTTAATTTCTCTGTTGAACAGTTCACCTTTTAGATTCTCTTTCACACATTTAAATGATTTAACGTAAAAATTAAGTTTGCTTCCCAAGTTAATCACTACAGTCACCCAAAACACATGGATGAATTTGATGAAATCTGTGCCTTGTTCCACCCTATAGTATGTATAATACAACTGTCTTCTGGAGACTCACTGGGTCAAAAAACAAAAACCTAACAAAGGGGAGGGGGAGATCAGATAGATATGAAAAACTTTTTGTCAAAAACCTTGCAATTCAAATTCTTAAAACTAACTATGGGGAAAGATTTGTATGTTCCAACAGGTCAAAATGTCACCAACTTAACGGCTGAGAAGAAAAAACATACAGCTTTGCATTGAGTAGGATGTACCAAAGTGCCAGCAGAGGTTGACCCATCTGACATTGAAAGGAAGAAAAGCCTCAGATTGCTAACAAACTTCAAACCCCTCTGTGGTCCTACTTGTAACAACTATTTATATGAGTCCTAATTAAACTTACTTCTAGGTGCCACAAAGGTTGAATACGAGAGACTTTCTTACCTCCCCCTCCCATAGAACAAGGAGAATATATGATGATGGATGATGTCATTCTCCAACTGTAAATTTGAGACAACTATTATAGAGGTAATCTCTTATAAAACTCGGATAAACTGCCTTTCTCTAATTGACTAATAGACATAGGAACCATGAAAGGATTATTTCTATTCAGAAACAAATATAGTAAAATCTCCTTAAGTTTGCACTTAAGCAAAATATATTAACTACAGGAGCTCTGACATCAGCAATGGATTATTCTACCAAGGAGATGTTGCCAGGGGATCCAAGCCCCACAAAAGGTAAAGGCTCCTTGCCTCTAAACTGGGATACCTGCAAGAAGAGAGGCAATAAGGCCCTGCTATCAAAGACCTGATGTTAACATGGAAAGATGTATTGAGACCACACATGCAAGTTACAATGGTTCTTGGAATACCAGAGAGTTTACCCAAAGGCCACAATACCAATAAAGCAAAATATTGTTCTCTTGATCAGCAAGACTCCCCATCAGCACAGCTACAACTCACCTGCCTGAAAATATGTGCAGCAGAGGCAGCCATATGCCTGTTATATCCCAAATCTAATTGGCTATTGGCTCTCTCCTGGAGGAATAACCCACGGCTGATGCCACAAGTTACCTCCTCTAATGGTTAGGAGATGTAAAGCCACAGTAAGACGCTGCCATCTAACAGAAAAAAATGTAATTCACAGATTAACATACCATCCCAACATCTGTGTCTATACCAAAGTAACCTAACCATAACTATAGTCTGTTTAAATACCCTAAATAGTCTAATTCTGTGCTTCATTAGTAGGATTGAAAGGTATTTCCTGGACAAACTGTCAGCCCATGAAAGGAAACAGCCAGATTGACCAGAGTCAGATAGACAACATACAGCTCCAGAGAAGAAAGTAGCTGTGTTTGCTTATCATCCACCTGTGCCCTTTCTCAGCTTAGGGAACAATCCGTGGAAGGGGGCGTGGTTAGTATGTAAGGGGCTGCGATGCATGGTGAATGGTGAAACTACAGCAATATAGTCTGGACACTCATTAGATCAAGTAACATACAAACCCCCCCCCCCCGCTGGATGGTGGGACGCATGGGCTGTGTGGGTATGGGCACATCTGCCTGCAGATTGGTTATACATGAAGGATGCTTGTACTCATAAGTTATCACTTATTACTAAAAAATGAAAAATAAACTGAGAGAAAGATGCAGGACAGTTATGGCAGAATGCATGATCTGGGATGGGGTGGGGTGGGTTGGGGAGAAGGCCTTTCCCTTCTCGAAATATGCCTGAACTGAATTTGAAAATAATGTATGAAATACACAAAGCATCAATAAAAAAATAAATTAAAAAAATTTACTTGCCAACAGGTCTAAAATTGTTAGTGAATAACTACAAATCAATAATGTCAAATTAAAGCAACAATAAGAAAAGAATTTTAGTTTGAGAAGATGGAAAAGGCAGGCAAAGAACAAAGCACAAGAGGTTGGACAAACTCCAAGGGAATCAAGAGGAGAGAGACCCACCATGTTTTGGGTGCAAGAAGAAAGGGGAAGCTGGCATACTGGCTTCTAGCTGTTATTTGACACAAAAAGGAAGGAAGGGAGGAAGGAGGGAGGGAGAGGATGACATACTTAAATTGACCTAGGAAGTTTGTGCAGGCCAGGGAATTGAGTAAGAAGGAATCTACAGTTTTCTTGGCCCATGGCAAGGGTCAGAAGGAGGCTGACAGGTTGCCCTCACCAGTCACAGCAAGCCTCCAGGTAAAAGGAAAGGAAATGAATCAAAGAAATATCCTGGGCTATTTGCCAAATGTGAGGCAGAGCAGGTGTATCTTGCTTAGAGTGCCAACCCCACAGTACAGGCAGGTGTGCCACCTCAGAGCCATGAAAGAGTCCCTCCTGTGCCAAGTGAGGGCAGTAGGGGAAGCCATAAGGACAACAGCCTGTTGATAGAGACTTAAAGGAGCCCTTCAAAGGAGACAACCCTCCTCCCAGACCCCAACACCTGGCCAAGGCAGTTGGCTTTATGATCTGCCATGGTGGGGAGGAGGGGGAGAAACTCAGAGGCAGAGCTTTGAAGGTTCTGCTCTAGCAATCCACAGACCAGCAGCTCTGGGTAGACTGAACTGAGTTATCTATAGATGAGAGCAGAGCTCAGACAGAAATCATGGAAGCGAAGTTCTGTCTGTTTAGTAGTGACTCGTTCCTCACTCTCATGTCTGAAAGTGTACATTCTCGGGGACTTGGGGTTACAGTTTCACCCTATTCTATGATGGCAGAGAGAGGAAGGACCCTGAATTTTTCAATGTAATTCATTTGCCTCCCTGGAAGAGACAAAGTACTTAAAGACACATTTTGTGTGGTTTCTGGGTTCTTTTCCCAACCAGTAAAAATGCCCTTTCCCTATTCCCATCCATAATTTTCTAAATATTAAAAATGATTCATCAGTATATTTAAATTGTGCTTTCATTTTACTGAATGTTTGAGGAATAAAGCCACTTACAAAATAACGCAGCGATGACATTTCTCCTTCATGACACGGTGAGCCAGGAGCCACAGCTTCTTCATATTTCAAGAAATACTCAGTCTACAACAACATGTAGACTTCAGCTTCTACTTCACTGACACCCGACTCAGGAAGTCAGGTGTGTCTTCCAGGAAGAAGAATCAATATCCTACCCCCAAAGCACTTAAGAGAATGTATCCATCCTCACTCACAGAGCCTAGCATGTCCCTTTATGATGGGTCCCCCCTCACAAAGTGCGCGCAGCCACTGTAAGAAGCAATGGTCTGTGAAATCAAGAGTTAAGAGGTTGACACCTCAGTTACTTTTCCAATCACAACATTCATTTCATGTTCATGTTAGGGCATTCAGACGCCAACTTGGTAAGCGCTTTACCAACCTAAGTCTGGGGAAGTGCTTGCTTATGGCCTCCATGCATTTCCTTGTGCTATAAACTGCAGCTTTCAATTCTTTCCAAAAAGTTCTTCCCACTCTCTTGCAAGTAGATGAATGGATGAAAGTGCAGGAACCCTGCGCTCCATGCCCCCACTGCCTCCCAGCCCCTATAGCCCAACCTTGTTGACTCCTACACCACCTTCCCTTACTATGAGTGCACACTCAACACACTCAAAGCAGTGGGCCCCAGAATGGCTGCTGGGACAATAAGAATAGGGCATTGGCTCATCTCAGGCTTGGGCTGGGCTGATCGTCTGCATCTCAAAGTGACCAGCTCAGGCTTCAGTGGCTGTTCAGACATCAGTTACCTTCTTAAACCCCATCTCTTACCTGAATTGCACTGGCTGCCCTACCTCAGTCAAATCATTTATCTTACAGTCTTGATTTTGTTTTCTTTTGGTAGTTTTAAGATAGGATCTCAAGTAGCACAAGCACATATCTTACTTGATATGAAGCTGAGAATAACCTGAAACTTCGGATCCCCCTGTGTCTACCTCCCAAATTCTGAGATTGTAGGCATTCACCAGCATTCTGGTTTTATGCAGCACTAGTATTTAAATCCAGGGCTTACTGCATGCTAAACATGCACTCTATCAAATGAGCCACGTGCTCATACTTACCTCACTCTTGATACTTGATTGTGATGATTTGAATGTGAAATCTTCCCACACAGGCTCATGTGTTTAAGCCTCTACTTGGTCCCTAGCGGGTGGCCCTGTACTGGGATGTTATGCAGCCCTTAGGTCATGGGTCCCAGCTGGCTACACAGGACTGTAGGAGCTATGTTACAGAGCTACAAGCCAGCCAGGTTCCTGCCTGGAATATTTGCTTCCTGGCCCTAGACGTGAGGAGTCCCATTCACAACCTATCATAACCATGACCTCCACCATGTGTTCCCCACCATGATGGGTTGTACCCTCTCAAAACTGTGAACCCAAATAATCCTTCCTCCCTTAATTTGCTCCTGTCAGGTATCCTTTCACAGCAGGAAAAAATAACTAATATACTTGCAGAGCCCTCCCCAACCACCCAGAGATGTAGCTGGTCCAAGCCAGCCTTTCACTGTTTTAAGTACCTCACTATCTAATGTCAGACCTTCCAGGAAAAATACTCTAGGTTTGGTATGTATGCTTTTTGTGTTAGAGCAGAAGTAAAAAAAAATGTTCCCTATAAAGGGTAGGAGAGTAAATACCATGGGCTTGACTAGCCTTGTCATCTCTGTCACAACTCAAATTGCTACCATTATAAGCAAGCAGCTCTGGACAGTGTACAAAGGAGCCCAGATGTGTTCCAATGTAACTTCCATTACAAATAGGTACAGTTTGATACTAAACACTCCAAATGTCCTATGTTGTAAATAACAGTCTCTTGATTTTTAATAAAGTTTTTAAAATTTATTTATTTATATGTGTATACTTTGCCTACATATATGTAAGTGTACCCATGTCTTGCAATGCCCATGGAGCCCAGAATAGGGCATCAGATCCCCTGGAACTAGAGTTACAGACAGCTGTTAGCCACCATGTGGTTACTGGAAACCAAACCTATGTCCTCTGCAAGACTAGCCAGTGCTCTTAACCACTGAGCCATCTTTCCATCCATTCTTTTGACTTTTAAAAATAATTTATGAATGAAGGAACAATTCTTAGCTGATGGGCTATATGAAAACAGTGGGCTGAACTGAGCTCCTGGTTTTCTGCTTTTGGCTTTTGATTTTGTTTTGTTTTGTTTTGTTTTGTTTGCTAACTTCCATGTTACAGATTTAAAATAACTTTCTCCCTACCCAGTAGAGTATTCAGAAAGTAGATGCTTTGAGTGAAGGAGTGTTTTTAAAGAATGAGGAAATGGAAAATGGAGTAAAGAACTGAGTAATAAAATGAAAACATTAAGGAACAAAGGACTGAAATGCCTTATTAGTCAGCTTGGTGATACTATGCTAAAATACACAAAGCAATAAAGCTTTTTTTTAAGAGAAAGGATTATTTCATTCAGAACTTGGAGGTTCAGAGCCCAAGATCAGGCAGGCCATATTGGCTTGGGCTCTGGTGAGGGCAGCAGACAGTAGAGTAGGATCATGTGCTGGAGAGCATTTCAGGCACAAACACAGAAAAGACAGAAGTACCACTTGCCTCCAATAACCTGAAGCCCTCCCTTTAGACCCTGCTGCTTAGAGAGCCATAGCACAACCTGAGCAGCCATCCTGGAAAGCAAGTCTTTTAACACATGCCCCTTGTTATATTCTTAACCAAATCATAGCAAATTCCTATGAAAGTTATTCCACCCCAGGACCTCTGAAAAATTTTTTGACAAATCCTTCTTGAACAGCTGCTATGATAATGCCCAACCAGATCCATTTGATTCTGGAGGCATCCTGGGTGACCCTGGCGTCCCCCAAATAACCGACAGGCATTTTAAATAATAGCACTATTCCTTGATTTCATGCTATAGTTCCTGCTAGAACTTGTATCCCTTGAGCAGCCTGTCTGGTCTATTGTTCTACCAGATTAGTAAACTGGCATGAGAATGAATTCAGAGATGGAATGAAAGACTGAAACTGAAAAGGAAAATAGGGGCTAGAGATATGGCTCAGCAGTTCAGAGCATTGGCTGTTCTTGCAGAGGACTTGGGTATGGTTCTTAGCTAATAACCCTCTGTAACTCTAGTTCCAGGGGAACTGGTGCTCAAGTGATCTGCTAACATACATGAAGGCAAAACACTCATTCATATAAAACAATTTCAAAGAAAGAAAAGGAAAATAAGCTAACATAAGTGTGTTCAAGTCTGCCTGCAATCTCAACACATGGGATTTGGAGGCAGGAAAAGGATCCAGAGTTTATATCTTCCCAGGCTGTATAACTAGTTTGAAGTTAGCCTGGGCTACATGAGACCCTGTCTGAAAAATGGAAGGAAAGAAGGGAGGAGAGAAGAAAGGAAGGAAGGAAGGAAGGAAGGAAGGAAGGAAGGAGGAGGGGGGAGGGGAAGAGGGAGGAAAGGGAGAGGGGGATAAAGGAAGAGGAAAAGAAAGAGGGAGAAAGGAACAAAAGGAATAGGAAGGAAAAAGGAGAAAAGAAAAGAAGGAAGGAAGGAAGAGGGAAGGCAAAGAAAAATAGGAAGGAGGGAGGGAAAAATGAAGGAAGAGGGGAGAGAAAAGAGGAAAAGAAGGAGGGAGGAAAGAAAGAGAGGAAAAAGAAGGAAAAAGGAGAAAAATAAGGGAAGGAAAGGGGAAAGGGAGAAGGGAATGGAGAGGGAAAGGGAAAAGGGAAGGGAAAGGGAAAAGGGAATGGAAGAAGGGAAGGGGGTGTTTTGTTTTCAAAGTTCCATGATGTTACAAAAGGGAAGGAGGGTGGCCAGGTAGACACAGTCCATGTAAGCCACTAAGTAAATTCTAGGATCCTCAGTAGAAAGGATCCCAAAGGGCCAACTATACAGAATCCCTCTGTTGAAATCCCAACCCTTGGTGGAATGGTTTCAGAAGGCAAGGCCTTTCAGCAAAGATTAGGTCACTAGGTAAAGACCACAGGAATGATATTAATATCCTTATTAAAAAACATCAAAGAGGTGATTTTTCTCTCTACCTTGATAAGATATAAGAATACATCCAAGTAAAAACCAGATGAGTAGCCTTACCAGACATTAGATATACCTTGACCTTGATCTTGCCAATATTCAGAAGGATGAGAAAAAATATATGTTGTTTATACCACCAATATATGGCTCTCTCCTTTAGGAGCCTAAGCTAAGACAGGCTCAAATCTCTCTGAATTTCCCTAGGAAGCCCATTACTGATTGATTTGTGTGTTCATTGCTCATAAGTTCCAAGAAGAATTTGAAATAAATTTTAACCTTAAGTCCAAGTATGGAGGCATACACATTTAATTCCAGCACTGTGGAGGTAGAGGCAGAGGCAGAGGCAGAGGCAGAGGCAGAGGCAGAGGCAGGCATATCTCTATCAGTTTGAGGCTACCCAGGTTCACATAGCAAGTTACAGCCCAGCCAGGAATATGCAGTGAGACCTTGTCTCAATTTTTTTTCTTTTTAACCTTAAAACACATGTTAAATATTTTCTTCAAACAAAGAAAAATCAAGCCTTGGCTGCCATATGTTTTAATGAAAGATATAGAAAGGTTTTCAAAATAGATGTTTCGTACACACCCCCTAGATAAAAGCTAGGGAAATAGCATTAAATCTTAAAGGAAGGAAGGCAGTTCTGGAATGGCCTAATATGGACCAGAAACATGGCTTTCTGAAGAGCTAACTCAATATTGGTTCTGCACTTAAAGAATATAGATGAATAAATGTTCAACATGAATCCTCGACTGTCTCTTACACACATCAAATGTCTCCAGCCGGCTTCTGGCAAGTGCTGAATTGGTGCTAATTCATGATGGCTTTCCATGATGAGCTCCTGAAGTGTCCACGATTCCTGCTTTAATCATTGCAAGGCAAAGACAGCTTTGCAGAGAGGTGGGAAAGCCAGATGGAATGAGGAGGGGATGTAGGAGAGCCACCACCCCTAGCCATGTGCAGCTCCAGGTGCCACAGGGCTCCGTTAGAGGAAGCCTCATCACATCCCTGCCTTGCTCAGCTTTCTTCAGGGGCTCCTCATCAGCTTTTAAATAAAACCCACACCCCTTAGAGTGAGAGAAAGGGATCTTCACAGGAAAAAAAATTAAGTTAGATCTCTACCTCATGCTTTAAGCCAAAATAATTTCCAGATGGACTAAAGAGTTAGATGGAAGAAATAAAACCTAAAAGAATCTGGGTAGAGGGAATACATAGGAATAAGCATTCTCTGGGCTGGGGGTTGCAAAGATTTATTAAACAGACAAGCAAAAGAAAAAGATGGATAGATTGCACCATATAAAAATTAGAAAGCTCTGTATATCACAGAAATGAAGCCAACAAAATCAAAAGGCAAATGGCAAAATGGAGAAAATATTAGACTACATAATGAAGAGTTACTGTCTTGGAAATGGCAGCAGCTCTTTGCAGAGAAGCAGCAGGGGTAAATGTGGCAACAGGAGAAATGAACACAAGCCACAAAAAAAGACCAAATAGAAACTTGCTGATTTCTTCAACAGCAAACAGGAAGTCCATCAATAGGAAGTAGTACTCTACCTAGAGGGAGCCCTGGACTATCCAGCATAGTACCTAGCTAAAAGGATGCAGGCTGCCTGCAGGGGCTGCAGGGGCTCCACCTCAAGACCCCTCCCCAAATCTCCTTGAACAAAGGTAGTTATCTCTATTGACATGTGTCCCTCTGGTGGGAGATCTTGCTTCCAGGGACTGCTATAAAGGCAACTCTAATGGTGACCCAGCTCACAGTGGCCTGTCCCTTGCTTGGTACTGCTTGCACAGTCTTTCAGCTGGGTCTTCAGGATGACCATCTGGCAGACCCTTGCAGCCAACACACTTAGAGTCTGTTTCCTGATGCGAGACAGGTTGTTCAGCTTAACCAGGGACCAAAGACATGCAAATAGAAGCAATGAAGTTTCTACCCAAGAGGTTAAAGATATTTTAAGAAGATAATACCTAATAGTTCTGACTTAAAAATTACTATTTTAACTATATAAATTTATGGGGTACAGTGTGACTTCTTGATACATGTATACCCTGTATAAGATACTAAATAGTTACATCTCCTTACACAAGGTTTTATGTTTTTGTTTAATACCAAATAATTGTACATATTTATAGGGTACACTGAGATATTTCAAAATGTATATATAATATGTACTAATCAAATCAGGGTAATAAATGTCCCCACCTCTTTATCAGTACTTTATATATGGAGACCTCCAGATACTCTCTTCTATTGGTTCATAAAATATATAATAGGATCACAGCTCACAATACTCAATGTTTCTTTTTTTTTTTTTTTTTTTTTTTTTTTTTTCAAGACAGGGTCTCCCTGTAGCCCCAGCTGTCCTGGAACTCACTCTGTAGACCAGGCTGGACTTGAACTCACAAAGATCCACCTGCCTCTGCCTCCCAAGTGCTAGGATTAAAGGCGTGTACCACCACGCCCAGCCTTCTACTCACTGTTTCTTAAGGAAACAGAATCTCTCCTATTGGCCTAATGGAATGAAATTGATAGGACAGGTTAGCATGTGTCATACCCATGAATGTACATTACCTGTGGTCCTTTCTCTCAGGAAAATAGTGACCAGTTACATTATGGGACTTTCACATCAGACATGTTGAGTTCAGGGAGAATAAGCTTGATGAGTGTGCTTCAGTTCTCAACTTGACATACCTGGGTAGAGGAAACCTCTGTTGAGGAATTTCCTGCATTGGAATGGCCTATGTCTGTGTTCTATTAATTGTTGAGTGATGTGGGACAGCCCAGCCCACTGTGGGCAGTGCCACCCCCGGATAGGTGGTCCTGGGCTAAGAAAGCAGATTGGGGCTGGAGAGGTGGCCCAGCAGGTAAGAGCACCGGCTACTCTTAAATTGGACCCAGGTTCAATACCCAGCACCCACATGGCAGCTAACAACCATCCATAACTCCAGTTCCAGGGGATCAGATGCCCGCTTCTGACCTCTGCAAGCATTCTACAACACAGTTGCACTTACATCTTTGCAGGTAATAGACTTATGCACATAAAAATTATTTTTAAAAGAAAGTAGATTGAGCACAGGCTAGGGGACCAAGCCAGTAAACAGTGTTCTTCCATGACCTTGCTCCAGGTTCCAATCTTGAGCTCCTGCCTTGGCTCCCCTTGATGATAGACTGTGAGCTGTAGCCAAACAAACCCTTTCCTCCCCAAGTTGGCTTTGCTCAGTTTTCTTGTCACAGCAACAGAAAGTAACTAAGACAGTGAGAATCTCAGTGTTCAAGTAAAAGACAATTATTTAATAATTTATTACACAAACCTACTGTTCAGCTACTCTAAATCATCCTTTTTAATGCTTTTATTGATGTTTTCTGTATTTCAGACATCATTTTTCTTTTTATTATTTATTTTTTAATATATATTTTGTACAAGATTATCAAATCTAGACCCGTGTTCCCCATGCTATGCCCCCACCCCACCAGAGCTCATGCATTCTGCCAAACATGCTTTTCATCTCTTTCCCAGTCTTTCTCGAAGTTCTCCATGTGGAAATAGACTGTTTTTAGCAGAAGTTCACTGTTTCAGTCAGTTCTTTGATGCAGTCCTTTCTGTTGGTGGTGGTGTTGGTGTTGTTGTTGGTCCCAATATGCATCACTCCCAACTGCTTGGACAAAAGCTCAAGGGGCCATGCACAAGAAATACTTACAACTAGATAATTGGCACTAGCATCCACAGATGATACCATTCATCATTTGTTTTTCTGGGACTGTGTTACTTCACTCAGCATGATGTCTTCTAGCTCCAGCCATTTTCCTGCAAAGCTCATGATGTCATCTTTCTTTACTGCTGCATAGAACTCCATTGTGTAGATGTACCACATTTTCTCTATCCACTCATCAGTTGAGGGGCATTTGGGTTGGTTCCAGCTCCTTGCTATTGTGAGAGAGCTGAAATAAACATGGCCATGCATGTATCTCTGCGTGGGGTGAGTCTTAGGGTACATGCCTAGGAGTGGTATGGATTGGTGGGTGGCAGTTCATTTCCAAGTCTTTCCAAGGGTTCTCCACACTGCTTCCATAGTGGCTGTATGAGTTTACATTCCCACAGCAGTGGATGAGTGTTCCCTTTTCCCCACAAACCTCTCCAGCACTTGGTATCATTTGTTTTCTTGTCCTAGCCAGCCTTTATGGGTAAGATGATATTAAAAGTGATTATTGCATTCCTTAATGATTAGTGATGTTGAACACTCTAAGGTGTTTTCCAGCCATCTCTAATTCCCCACTTGTGAAGTCTCTGATCAGCTCTTGTCATCATTGAGTGGGTCATTTGTTTTCTTTCTCTTTGTTTTTTGAGT
This sequence comes from Rhizomys pruinosus, assembly GCA_009823505.1. Classification (NCBI taxonomy): domain Eukaryota; kingdom Metazoa; phylum Chordata; class Mammalia; order Rodentia; family Spalacidae; genus Rhizomys; species Rhizomys pruinosus. Next base: position 3,063,247 of record VZQC01003206.1, read on the forward strand.
AGTTTATATATTCTGGAAATCAATGCTTTGTCAGGTCGTCTCTCCAGAAGGTTTCTTCCAACTAATGTGGATTTCTCTTCACTTCCTTGATTGTTTCTTTTGATGTTAACGAACTTTTGAGTTTAATGAGGTCCTCCATTGTCCAATGTTAATCTTATTTCTTGTGCAGCGCCGTGTGATTTAGGAAGTCTTTCCTACTCTTATGTTTGTAGCTGCTGCCAATTATTTCTTCTATCGCCTTTCAGAGTTTGGGGTTTCACTTGAAGGTCTTTGATCCATTAGTTGACTTTTGTACAGGGCAAGAGGTAGTGGGTTAATTTCATTCTCTACAAGTGGTGATCCAGGTTTGCCACACCACTTGCGAAGATGCTGTCTTTTCTCCATTGTTCTTCTTGGCCCCTTTGTCAAATATGAGATGGTTGAATTGTATGTGGTTTCAGTATGGAATCTTGGTTTTGTTCCATTGGTCAAGCAGGTCTGTTTTGTGCCAGTTACCAGGCTGTTTTTTTTTTTTTTCATTTGTACACAACTTTAACTTTATTTTTTTAATTTATTTATTTTTATGAAGGGATTCTACGAATACAATAGACAGTATGTTTGCAGATAGATTGATGTCACTCATTATGTCATATAATCAGGTAATTCGTGCATTTTGCACGTATCTATGTCCAAATTTGAACAAACCCAAGGTTCCCATAGACCAGTTGGAGAAAAGCTCGTATGCACAGACGTGTTGATCAATCAGGAATCCAGACTATATTCCTATAGACTCATGATTTTCACCCCTATCTCTTCACAACCCTTACAATCTACCTACGCCTCCTCTTCCGCAGTTTGTTCCCTGGGCTTTGGGAAAGGGCACAGTGGGTGAGAAGAAAAAGTTTAATTTCTTTGGTTGTCATTTTGGACTCCAGGTCTGTTCAGGGTTGTTTCCTTTCATGGATTACAGCTTTCCCAGGTTTTTATGACTTATAGCCCTGTAATATAGTGTTGCAACTGGTATAGAGTTCCCCCCTGTGTTGCTGTTTTCACTCAGAGTTGCTTTGTATTTAGGTGTTTTTTTCCAAATGAATTTTAAGGACTTTTTTTTTCCAACGTCTGTGAAGAAAATCTTGGGGATTTAATTGGGATCGTGCATTAATCTAATTACAAACGTTTGGGTAGAATGGACATTTTTACAATGTTTAATTTCCCAATCCCATAGTTGGGAGGTTTTTCCATCTTCGGATGTCTTCTTCAATTACTTCTTAGATTTAAAATTTTTGTTGTAGAGATCTTTGGTGTCTTTTTTAGGTTTGTCCTAGTTATTTTATTGTTTTTAGGCTATTGTGAGTGGGAAGGGTCCTTCAATTCCTTCTTCAGGTTGCTTGTTTTTGGTGTAAAAAAGGCCACTGATTTTTTTAGTGTTAATTGTGTATCCTGCCACTTGCTGAAGCTGTAATCATTTCTGCAGTTTTCTGGTGGATGTTTTTAGCATCCCTTAAGTAAACCATCCATATCATCAGCAAATAGGGGTTTAGCTTGACTTCCTCTTTTCCAATTAGTACTCCTTTAATTTCCTTTTGCTTGCCTATTGCTCTAGCAAGGGTTTCAGCTATATTGAAAGAGGAGTGGTGAACGGGGCATCCTTGCCGAAGTTCTACTTTATGGGAATGCTTCTGTCATTTACACATTAGGATGATATTGGCTTTAGTGGGTTTCCTGTATATGGCTTTTATTACATAGTGGAATCGATCCCTCCAGACCAGTTCCCATCTAGGACTTTAGCATGAAGGGATGACTGATTTTGTCAAAGGCTTTTTCAGTGTCAATTGAAGATGATTGTATGTTTCCTGTCTTTCTCCATTTTATGTGCTTGATGATGTTTATTGATTTTCATATGTTGAACCATCCCTGCATCTCTGGTATGAATCCAACTTGGTCATGATGGATGATCTTCTTGATGTGAGTCTGTATGTGATTTGCCAGTATCCTGTTTAGAATTTTGGCATCTGTGTTCATTAGGGAGATGGGTCTATAGTTCTCCTCTTTTAGTTGTATCTTTGCCTGGTTTTGGTAATAGAGTGATGCTGGCTTCATGGAAGAAATATGGGAGAATTCCCTCTTTTGTTTCCTTCTAAACAATTTCAGCAATAATGGTTGTAGGTCTTTTTGAAATGTTTTATAAAATTCTGCCATGAAACCCTCTGGGTCTGGGCTTTTTTTAGTTAGGAGGTTTCTTATTACATCTTCAATTTCTTCATAAATTATGGGTCTGTTTAAGTTGTCAATCTCTTCCTGGTTGAGCTTTGGTGATTACCAGGATTTCATATATTCACCCATTTCTTCTAGGTTTTCAAACTTGGTAGAGTATATTTTTAGTATTCCCGTATGACTTTCCTTGTCTGTTGTGATACTTCCCTTTTCATCACGGATTGTATTGATTTGGAGTTGTTCCTTCTTTCTTTTGGTTAACTGGGTTAAGGTCTGTCTATCTTGTTAATTCTTTCAAAGAACCAACTTTTCGATTCATTGATTTTTTTATATTATTTTCTTCGTTTCTATTTCATTGATTTCTGCTCTGATTTTTGTTATTTCTTTCTGTCTGTTGCATTTATGATTCATCTGTTGTTGTCTCGCAAGTGGTTTTAGCTTCAGTGTGATCACTTGTGCTCTTTCTGTTTTTCTAATGTAGGCACTGAGGGCTATAAACTTCCCTCTTAGTACTGCTTTTAAGGTATCCCATAGGTTTTGTTGTGTTGTATTGTCATTGTCATTCAGTTCCAGGAATGCTTTTATTTCTTTCTTTATCTCTTCCTTGACACATTCATTAGTCAAGAGTGTGTTGTTTAGTCTCCATGTGTTCTCATAGGCAGTAGGGCTTATTCTGGTGTTGATGTTGAGCTTTATTGCACTGTGGTCTGATAGAATGCATGGAATTATTTCAATCTTTTTGCATTTGTGGAGGTTTCTTCTGTGTCCCAGTATGTGGTCAATTTTGGAGACTGTTCTCTAGGGTGCTGAGTAGAAAGTGTATTCTCTGGTATTAGAGTGGAATATTCAGTAGAGGTCTATGAGGTCCATTTGGTGTATCATATCGTTCAGTTCAGATGTCTCTCTGTTTATTCTTTGTCCTGTTGACCTGTTCAAAGGGCTCAGTGGGGTATTGAAGTCCCCTACTATGAGTGGACTGGGGTTAGTGTGTGACTTGTGGTCCTGGAGAATTGTCTTTATAAAGTTTGGTGCACCAGAGTTTGGTGCATATATATTCATAATTGTGAAATCTTCTTGGTGAATTGTTCCTTGGATAAAAATGTAATGGCCTTCTTTGTCTCTTCTGATTTCTTTTACTTTGAAGTCTATTTTGATATTAAAACAGCAACACCTGCTTTCTTTTTGGTACCATTTGCTTGGAATATTTTTTTCCATCCTTTCACTTTAAGGTGGTGCCTGTCCTTGAAGGTAAGATGTGTTTCTTGCAGACAGCATATCAATGGGTTCATTTTTCTAATCAAATCTCCCAGTCTATGTCTTTTGATTGGGGAATTTAGTCCATTAATATTTTAGGTTATGGCTCATATGTTTGTGCTGCTTCCTTTTGCATTTTTATCCATTTGTGGTTTTGGTTTAGGTTTCTACTTCTGCAGTTATGCTTTTATTGATTTCTCTTTCTAGGTGCCTGGGGATGGTTGCTCCTTTGAATTGCTTCAAGTATTCTCTGAAGGGTTGGTTTTCCTGACATGTATTCTTTCATCTTGTTTATGTCATGGAAGGTTTTTCTCTCTCCTTCAACTATAATTGACATTTTTGCTGGGTATAGTAACCTGGGTTGGCATCTATTGTCCTTTAACACTGGGAATGTTTGTTCCACGTTCTTCTTTCTTTCATAATTTGCACTGAGAAGTCAGTTGTAATTCTGATAGATTTCCCTTTATAGGCCACTTGTTGTTTTTCTCTTGTGGCTTTAAGGATTTTGTCTTTGTTTTGGGTGTCTAGAATTTTAAGTATGATGTGACATGGAGAGTTTCTTTTCTGCTCTTGTCTGTTTGGAGTTCTATGTGCTTCTTGTATTTGTATTGGTTTGTCTTTTTTTAGTTTGGGGACGTTTTCATCTATTGTTCTGTTGAAGATCTGATCAATACCATTCTCTTGGGATTCTTCTCCTTCCTCTATTCCTATGATGTGGAGGTTTGATCTTTTCATAGTGTCCCACAGTTCCTGGTTGTTCCACTTTTGTGTATTTTTGAATTTTTCATAATCTTTACTTGAGGTTTTTAGTTGTTCTGTGTTATCTTCCAGGTCTGATATTCTTTGTTCTGCTTCCTCCATTCTACTTCTGAGGCTTTTTCCATTCCTTTCCTCTTGATTGGATGAGTGTTTGATTTCTTTTTTCATTTCCTCTTCTGATTTCTTTAGTATTTCCACTTCCTTTTGGAGCTTCTCAATCCCTTCCTGTAGCTCTTTGCTTTGCTGGCTGGTTTCCTTAACTTTTTCACCATGGGAGCTTTTCTGTGTTTCCACTTTCTTCTTGAGTTCTTCATTCTCTTTTCTTAATTCTTTGATTTGCTCTTTATAATCTTGCATTTCTTTAAGTATGTTCGTGATTGTGTTTCTGATATATGTGTCCTGTGTCATCCCCAAGGGGATCCCACTGTAGGAATCTTCCACAGGATTGGTAGAGCTTGGTGTGGAATTATCCAGCACCTTTCCCATATTGTCTGTTCTTCCGTGTTCCTGGCATATGGGCTTCTCCTTGCCTGTATTCCAATGTGAGTCCCAAATGCCTCTTCACTGTGTTGAAGGCTTGCTTTGCTTGCCTTCTTCAGATGCCTTTGCACTCCCAGTTGGTGGGGGGGCTTCAGGAGGTCTTGGGAGATCTCCAATCTCAAGACTCACACAACCCCACCTTTTATACCGGCAGGGAGGATAACTCTGCCCCCACAGCCACAAAAGCCAATTAAGCCAAAGACAACAAGATTAACTAGATTAAGTCAAACAACAATCCACCTTGCTGAAGCACCTAGCTCCTACCTACCTACATGTGTTTCAGGAGGTCTTGGGAGATCTCCCCAGACATCATTTTTCAATTCAGTTCAGGCATATTCCCTTTTCCCTTCCCCTCACCCCACCCAAGAGCATGCATTCTGCCATAATTGTCATCTTTAAAAGGCCGAGAACCATCTGAAACTCCAATTCCAGGAGAACTCCAGTTCCAGGGGAATCAGAAACCCTCTTCTGACCTCCGCGGCATTGCATAACACAGGTGCACAAACCTGCATGCAGACAGTACATTCATACACATAAAGAAATAAAAAAATAAATAAATAAAAATAGATAAAAAATAAATAAATAAAAGGCACAAGAAAATATCCCAAAGCTTTAGTCTTAAACCTATTTTAGTTAAAATAAGGAGTATGCCAGGAGCCCAGGTTTTATATTTTTTTCTGTTACTTCTTTATTTTGTTTTCATTTTTTAACAATAAGGAATAATTTATGAGTACAAGCTTCCTTTATGTAAAACCAATTTGCAAGCAGTTGTACCCAAACCCACATAGCCCAAGGGTCCCACCATCGAGCTGGGGGGGCTTGTATGTACAATCAAGTTGATCAAATCAGTGCCCAGTCTATATGTCTGTAGTTTCACCATTCACCCCAATCACAGCCCTTACATTCGACCACACCCCCTCTTCTGCAGATTGTTCCCTAGGCTTAGAAAAAGGGCACAGGTGGCTGAGAAGCAAAACAGTCTACTTTCTCTGGAGCTGTTGTCTTGGACTCTGGTCAATTCTGGCTGTTTCCTTTCATGGGCTGACAGTTTGTCCAGGAATAACCTTTCGATCCTACTAATGAAGCACAAGCAATTAGAAATATAGGTATTTAAACAGTACTAATTGTTATGGTAGGTTACTTTGGTATAGACACAGATGTTTGGATGGTATGTTAATCCATGAATTACATTTTTTTCTGTTAAATATGACAGGGTCTTACTGTGGCTTATAACACCTCCTGACCAATAGAGGATGTGTAAGCTTGTGCATCTGCCGTGGGTTATTCCTCCAAGGAGAGAGCTAATAGCCAATTAGATTTGGGATTACAGACTATTGGCTGCCACTGTGCACAGTATTTCCAGGCAGGTGAGGTGTAGCTGGGCTACGGAGGAGTCTTGCTTGGATCAAGGAGACCTATATTTGCTTTTTTTGGTTTAGTGGCCTTTGGTAACTCTCTCTGGTATTCCAGAGACCAACTTTACACTTGCATGTGTGGTCTGAATACATCTTTCTCATGCTTACATCAGGCCTTCAACAGCAGGGCCTTATCACCTCTCTTCTTGCAGGTATCCCAGTTTACAGGCAATAAGTCTTTACCTTTGGTGGGGGCTTGGAATCCCCTGGCCAACATCTCCTTGGTCGAATAACCCATTGCTGATATCAGAGCTCTCGCTGTATTAATATTATTTGCTTAAGTGCACTAGCTTAAGGAGGCTTTAGTATATATTTGGTTCTGAATAGAGAAAATCCTTTTCACAGTTCCTATGTCTATTAGTCAATTAAAGAAGCAGTTTTACTGGTTTTTATAAAAGATTACCTTTATAACAGTTGGTCCAATTTACAGTTAGCGAAGGACTCATCATCATCATATTCCTCCTTGTTCTATGAAGGGAGGTAAGAAGTCTCTCAATTAACTTGCGGCCCTAGAAGGTAAGTTGTTTGGACTCATTATAAATGGTTGTTCTAAGTAAGATCCACAGAGGGGTTTGATGCTTGTAGCAGTCTGAGGCTTTTCTTCCTTTAATGTTCATACAGCCAACCTTTCTGCTGGCACTTCTGGTACATCCTACACAATGCAAAGCTGTATCTTTCTTTCTCAGCCATTAAGTTGGTGGATTTTGACCAGTGGAACATACAAATCTTTCTTGTAGTTTTAAGATTTAAATTCAAATTTACAAAAATTTCATATATATATATATTATATATAATTAGATTGAATATTAATATATCCCCCTGTGCTGGATAGCTTTAGTGTCAACTTGACACACCTGGGTTGAGAGAGCCTCAATTGGGGGAATTGGCTCCATTGGATTGGCCTGTGGCCACATCTGTGGAGTATTGTTTTGATTGTTGAGCAATGTGGGAGGGCCCAGCCCACTATGGGTGGTGCCACCCTGGGCAGGTTGTTGTGTACAGTATAAGAAGGTGGGCTGGGCATGAGCCAGGGGAGCAAGCCAGTGAACAGCATTCCTCCATGGCCTGTGCTTCAGCTCCTGCCTCCAGGTTCCTGCCCTGAGTTCCTGCCTTGAGCTCCCTAAGTGATGAGATGTAAGCTGAATAAACCCTTTCCTCCCCAAGTTGGTGTCAGTCAGAGTGTTTTGTCACAGCAATGGAAGACAAACTAGGACACCCCCCTTTTTATTATAGGTTTTTATTTTTTGACCCATGAGTCTCAAAAAGGCAGATGTAGTACACATACCTATAGGCAGGAATCAAGGCACAGATTCAGGTTTTATAATTTACATAGAAGAGGGATTGCTGTAGTTTTCCTCTGCAAAGTCTCCCAAAGGCCCATGTCTTAAAGACTTAGTCCTGCAGAGTCCTCTGGCTTCTATAGATACCTGTACACACACACAAATGAGAGAGAGAGAGAGAGAGAGAGAGAGAGAGAGAGAGAGAGAGAATTAAAATAATGAAAAGGGTTAAGGAGGTGGTTCAGAGGTTAAGAGCACTGGCTGCTCTTGCAGAGAATCTCAGTTTGCTTCCCAGTACCCACATGGCAGCTAACAACTGTCCATAGTCCAGTTCCAGGGGATCCACCACCCTCTTCTGATCTCTGCAGGCATTGTGCACACAGGTGCACTTGCATACATATAGGCAAAATGCTTATATGCATAAAATAAAAATAACCCAAAAGATAATAAAAAGTAAATCTTTTTAAAAAAAGATTAGCCATCACAAATAGCATATACATTTTCAGAAGACCATTCATGCACATTCAGCATGTGTATGTCCATGCAAGAGCTACATAATCACCATAATCAAGGGTCAACAAACCTCTGCAAGAGCCAAGAATGATTATTTTAGCCCCAGTGCATCGCATGAAATTTGGGAACTTTCTTATTAAATTATTAGACAAGAAAAGATCCAGGGTAAGTATTTAAACACAAATGTCACCTCTGCAGGTAAACTGCAGCACACTGGCAAGGTGGCAGCAGCATTTTGCTGTCTGAAGGGGCTGGGTTAGCCTTACAAGAAGTAGAAAACATAGTCTTTTTTCATGGGTGACTTCATCTTAATGGGAAATCTAACACCCACAAGAAAGCCTGTAACATTAATGGTCCAGGTCTGGTCCCTGTACCAGTTACATTAGCATCTTGGACAATTGTTAGAAATGCAAGCTCTCAGACCTCCACCCCATCCCATGGAAACAGGGATGCTGGAGGCGGCACACAGAAATCTGTTTTCTGAAAACTTCTAAGCAATTTTCATACAAATTAAAGTTTTAAGATGTTCCAAAGAGAGAAAAAAGAGCCCCAAATGACATTCTGTGGTCCAAAAGCCCACACCAACGTCATCCAGTCCTCTTAAACTTTCCTTTGACAAAGGCTTGGGGACTTGGGGACTCAGGGACTCAACCCAGAGTCATTTATGTTCATAAGGAAGTTGACAGTTTGTATGTTAAGAGGATAAGCTGGGGCTGGTGGTATCCCCACTTCCATCAATAAGTGAAATATCATTCTACACCAACATAAGAGAAATACTTGCTTGATGTGACATATCCTCACAGATGGGGGGGTAAGAAAGAAAGAAAATGATTAAATTTGCTTTTATGTTGCAAAATTGTCCATGAGATAAAATATGATTTGTCCTTTATGAATCAGAAAACCTTCAACAGTCTCTCTAATCATAAATGCTGGTCCTCACAGTGTCCAAAAGGCTCATGTTTATAAATTGTTCCCTGATGTTTTAAGTAAGTGCACAAACACAAATCACACTAAGGGCTTCAGAAAAGACTTAGCAATGTGGCAATTTATTATAAGCAGTGTAATTTTCATCAGTTGGGCAGCTGAGGACTGTAATTACCTCTGTACTGAAAGAGTTACAATTGCTTTCACTACATTTTCCTGGTCATGTGCTCCATCCACAGACACACTGGATGGAAAAATGCATTTCTTTATTGCTCATCCTCCTAATGGCTCATCACTCTCACTCGGTTTCTAAAGATCTTATCAAGTAACTTGCTTTCCTTCTTCCTTTCCACCCCCACTGGTGAAATTTATAGAAGACAAAAAGATACAACTTGAAAACCCTCAAGCTCCTGTGGAGGGTCACTAAAACTGCCCAGCACCCACAGATAACCAGCTCGAAGACATTAACAGGCTGATAAAGTTCAAATGATTAAGATTAGTTAAAAACACCTGCCATTGAGCACAACTACCAGGTTCCTGGTCACAAGTGGAAACAAACACACTGAACCCACTCACATTTCATTCCCTAGAGTCAAAGCTTTACACAAACATCCAAGGGACTAGAAAAGTGAATGCCTATCCTGACTCTCACGTGTATGACACATTGATTAGAAGATGATGTCATAAACCAGGTGTGGTGGCACACACCTTAAATCCCAGCACTTGGGAGGCAGAGGCAGAGACAGAGGAGGCAGGGGCAGAAGCAGAGGCAGGTGGCAGGTGGTTCTCTGTGAATTCAAGGCCAGCCTGGTCTACATAGTGAGCTCCAGGCCAGCTGGGACTAAAGGGAGACGCTTTCTCAAAAATACTAAAAAAAAAAGGCGATGATGTCACATCTTGGGCCTTAAAACATGTAAGAAGCAGGGCTGCTTCTCTCTCAAAGCCCCATTACTTTCCAATCCATTAAAGGTAAACCTAGAAAGAGAGGTGTCAAACGTGGTTTGTGGGAATGGATGGGTGAGGAGTGTGCTGCGCCTGCACAGTAGGGAGAGTTTTACCAAGCCATGACACCTGGCCAGTCATGGATGAAAAGCTTGTTTCTTATGTAGACTGATGTGCTACAGGAATCTTCACAAGGCTCTGCTGAGTGATTGCCACCTTACCATCAGTAACTCCGTCAGACCAAGTCACTTAACCTTGGTGAACCTCTGCCACTCCCTCCCTGACAGGGAGAGTCCAAAACAATGCTCCTCAAGGCCGTTAGGACAACTTAGATTACCTAAGAAGGGAAGGTGGTATGCACAAGCGTCCCCTTGCTCTTTTTTAGCTCTTCTCTTTACTTTCCTTATTCAAAGCTAAGTCTCTAAATTCAAAAACAGTAAGGTCACCTCAGTGGTAGTGCTAAGGAAGGGAAAGCAAGCTAAGTAACCTACTTTCACAGAAGGCTAGAAATTTAATTCTATGGTATTAGGGATATTGTCCACCCAGTGTTCTCATTTTATAAAATCCTAGAGAAGTTTAATAAAGAATCAAAATCAAAATAGCAACACCTGCTTTCTTTTTGGTACCATTTGCTTGGAATATTTCTTTTCCATCCTTTCACTTTAAGGTGGTGCCTGTCCTTGAAGGTAAGATGTGTTTATTGTAGACAGCATATTGATGGATTCTGTTTCCTAATCCAATCTCCCAGTCTATGTCTTTTGATTGTGGAATTTAGTCCATTAATATTTAAGGTTATGACTCAATAGATGGATCAAAGAGCTGAATAGAGACTTCACAAGTGAGGAATTGGCTGAGAAACACCTTAAGAAGTGTTCAACATCACTAATCATTAAGGAAATGCAAGTCAAAACCACTTTAAGATATCATCTTACTCCAATAAGACTGGCTAGGATCAAGAAAACAAATGATACCAAGTGCTGGAGAGGTTGTGGGGAAAGGGGAACACTCATCCACTGCTGGTGGGAATGTAAACTCATACAGCCACTATGGAAAGCAGTGTGGAGAACCCTTGGAAGACTTGGAATGAACTTGCACCGACCCAGCCATACCACTCCTATGTAATACCCAAGACTCAATCCAGCAGAGTATACATGCATGGCATGTTTATTTCAGCTCTCTTCACATAGCAAGGAGGTGGACCAACCCAATGTCTCTAAACTGACGTGGATATAAAAATATGTACATCTACACAATAGAGATTCTATGCAGCAGTAAAGAAAGATGACTCATGAGGTTTGCAGGAAAATGGCTGGAGCTAGAGGACATCATGCTGATGAAGTTACACAGTCCCAGAAAAACAAATACAATGGTATCCCTCATCTGTGGATGCTAGTGCCAATTACCTAGTTGTAAGTATTTCTTGTGCAAGCCCCTTTGAGTTTTTGTCCAAAGCTTTGGGAGTGATGATATTGGAAACAAACAACAACAGAAAGGACTGCATCAACGAACCAACTGAAACAGTGAAACTTCTGCTCAAAACAGTCAACTCCACATGGAGAATATTGAGAAATGACAAAAGAGATGAAAAGTGTTTGGCAGAATGCTGAGCTTGGTGGGGTGGGAGGATGGGGGGCCGGGTCGTAGATTTGAAAAAAAAAAAATATAATATATATTATATATATATTATAGTTATATATATATATTTAAAAAAAGAATCAAAATCAAAGAAACACTTATTTACCAGCTTCCCAATGTCCAGTCCAGACTCTGCTCCACCAAACCACCCCTCCCTGTGCATTTGCACAACTAAAAGACCTGCCACAGGAGACACTGTCTGTCTGACATTGCCCTTGTCCACAACAAGATACCCATCTTCCCCAGTGTCGCATGAGCTGTGATCAATCATGGGTCTACTTATAGCCAGCTGCTGGGAACTGGGAATATCCTCATCCTATTCCACTTGCTTCCCGCGACAATGGGAGACAGGCACAGTTTCACCCCACCCCAGACAAGCATACCAGACTCAACAAATCAAATCCTCCCAGTAACTGGCACACAGAAACAAATAGTTCATCAGGCAGGCTCATTAAAGGTAAAAATTTCTGTTCCATGTGGTTTGTCAAATGGAAGCACTCTTGCTTCTAGATGAGGCTGTCACTTCAGCAGAAATTCTACACTCTTCATTTCCTCCTATTTGCTTACATTTCACAAATGGTCACATTATTTTGTCAAATTGTGGAGCCACTTGGAAATTGGGCATGGAGTTTTGCATAATCATTCACGTCATGCTTGTGACACTCTGTGATTATACATAATGGTCTCTGGGGAGTCCCTATGCAGAGAAGGCTACCTGGTCCACCCCGGGGCCAAGTTCATTACAACCATTGCATGTAGTGAGACACTGAGGAAAACAGTTCCATCTGTGCAGGACCCCTGTGCATAGGGGCAGGAAGAGCAGGCAGCTTAGTTAGGCAGACTTGTCTAAAATTAACCTTCTGAAATATCACCTCAATTAATTGATTTCAGTACCTAGACACATAGGCCAAATTTCACTAGAAGAGAAAAATAGCTTTTACTTCATGACAGCTTATTGTTTTCTCTGAAGGTAAAGACCTAAAATGAAAAGATGCCATTAATGGTGACACTGAGTGACAGATATGTGGATACTCCTTACTCTTCTCTCTATGCATAGCTAACATTTTTCATATTAAAACATTTGAAAGGAAATGTAATGTTATGGTTGTATTTTGAAATGTTGAACCATACATTGATTTATTGGTATATAAAAAATAAGTACATCCCTGGAAATCCCAGTGAGGCAAAAATCTCTTCAGAGGTGGTAAGTTAAAAGAATAGATGTATTTAGCACCTCGATTATCCAGGAAGAACCCATAGTGATCAGTACCTAGGAAAGCAAAGGCATGGTATATGCCCAGAACACCAGTATAACCCTAACAAATGGGAACATACTATCCTGAAATTACAAGCATTGTATTCCCACAGACCAGAGAGCAAAACCAAAGGTGAATGAAGTTTCATTCATTGCACATTTGAGTGTGAAACTGAGATTCATCCCTACCATCCAGGCCTGCTGGGAGCACCGCCTCTATATCTTAATTTATTAATTCATTTATTGTGTGGGGGATGTGCATACATGTGAGAATGCACACGTCACAGTGTGCATGTGGAGGTCAGAGGACAACTTTTGGGGGATGATTTTTCTTTCCCACATTACTGAAACAGGCTCTCTCTTGTTTCTGCCACTGTGCTGTGTACTCCAGATTAGCTCCCATGAGATTCCAGGTGATTATCCTGTCTCCCTCCCTCCTCACTGTAGGACTGTTTGGATTGCAGAAGCATGCTACCATGGCAATCTCCATGGTTCTGGGACTCAAGCTCTGATCATCAGATTTACCCAACAAGTGCTTTTATACACTGAGCTATCTCCTGGACCCCACCTCTAACCTTAAAGCTACTCAAAACTCAAGACACTATCTAAGAAAATCACTGTGACTGAGGACACTGCCCTGAATTCTAATGCTTGCTCAGTCCTAAATTCTCTCCCCTCTTCATTTCTGGAACACTCCATCCTTGCCTTCTAGCTTTAGGACTTTGTTCTGAGCTGGCTTACTCACTCCTGTCTTTTGGATTAGACTCACCTCTCCAAAAACTGTAAGTCTCATGAGAGCTGCAATTACATTGTATGATTTAAAACTTCCCAGACAAAGTTTAAAAGCCCCTTTTAGGGGGCTGGAGAGATAGCAATTAAGAGCATGTGCTGCTCGTCCGAGGACAGGAGTTTCACTCCTGTACCCATGTCAAGTGGCTCACAGCTGCCCGCAACTCCAGCTCTGCGGGGTCTGACGTCTCTGTCCTCCATGGGCACTGCACTCACATGCATACCCACCCAGAGTCATACATAATTTAAAATAAAAATGAATCTTAATAATAATAAAACTGAATAGATGGCGTATAACTTAATAGTAAAGTTATATGCCATCTATTTAATGAACAGTCTACACCACTCTTACATCTAATATTTTTAATGTCTGTAAACATATTATTGGGATATTCTCAGCAACGTGTTTGATGTTTCTCTATAACTGTGCATGATGCTTCTGCATTAATAAAATTACAGAGCAGTAGCAATTCCCATGAGGTACTGTGGGACGGGAATATGGCAGACTATCATTTTCCTATTGTTGCTTCTGTCTTTAGCCCTTTCTATCCTTATCCTTCTCCATTCTGAATGTGAGAGAAATGCTGTACAGATAGTTCTACTTAATGATTTGACTTAGTAAAGTTCAAATTCATGATGTAAAGAAGCAACATACAGTCAATTAAAACCACACTTTCAATTTTGAATTTTGGTCTTCTTCCAGGCTAGTGGCATCCATCACCATCTTCCTCATGATGCTGGACAGCAGCAGATGTCCATGACCCCCCATCTACCCAGTGATCATGAAGATGAACAACCCAAACTCCAGAGAATACTATGGTGCTGTGCTATGATGGTCAATGCACTTTCTACTTATGTTTTCAACTTAAGATGGGCCTATGGTGAGATAACCCCATTGTAAGTCAAGGTACATCTGTACACACTTTGCAGCTAGCAGTGGACAGAATATGCCAGCTTGGTCAATGATCCATTAGAAGAGTGCCATGTAAGTCTAGGATGGCTTTCAGTTTTCCTAATAACAGGAACAATTGTAATAGATAAACCTCCTTCTCTGTCCTGCTTATCTTCTGGATTCTGGGCATAAAATGTGAAGTTGGGGCAACACCTTCTGATTGTGAGAGGGAGGAAAGAAAGGGCAGATTTGCTGGGCCTGACTTCACTGAGCTGCTGAAACCAAGCCAGCAACCATTTACTGCCAGACTTCTTGCTGTGTAAGGAAACACAGCAAGAAATTTAAATGAAACTTAAAATTTAAAAATGCTTTTTTAAAAAGAAAATGAAAAGTTCCTCAATAGTCATATATGATAGAGATAGGAACATATAATTTAGTTGTGAACTTAAATTGAAATAAAATTACATTACTTTAAAAGCAATACTTTTTAATTTTTTTAACAATTTCATACATATATACTGCGGGGGTTGTAGAGAGGTGGTAGGCAAAGACCACCCTCTCCAGTTTCCTCGCCGCCGAAGATCTTCACTCTGTCGGCCCGCGACGGAGTGGGGCTGGGGAGAGTAAGTGCGCTGCCGAACCGAAAGTAACCACGACAGGGAGTCAAGTCAGGGTGTTACAGCTCAAGCTCACTTTATTGCAGGTTTATAGAGGCTTATAAGCTGTGCCGGCTTCCCTACTGGGGTATGTGTCTCTTCCTAATTGGTCCTTTTAGGAGGCTTAATTTACAAGTCCCTAATTGATCCGATCCCTTCCCTTCCTAGCATAGTCCCTAATCATCATGTTAGTAAATGTAGGAAGTAAGGAGGGGAAGGGCAGGACATGCAAAATGTGTTTAAGATAAAGCTTGGAATGTCCTGTGGGCTGGAACATCCTGAGGCTTATCTTACGCGGAGGAAAAGAAGTGAAACTAGCCTTCCTTGCTCGATGGGCGGGGGTGAGTTCACGAAACTCTAGTGCAGGCTTTCTTTTGTCCTTCAGGCCTATCTTCTTGGCTATTCCATGCCGTCATCTCCCCCTTTTTGTTTTATTTGGCATAGCTCCTGTCTTAGGTTGGTGCTTTTACTAGACTCAGCTCTTACCCGTCTTTGAGTAGATAGCAGCTTTGGCTATCCCCCTGTCTTAGGTTGGCCGACCCAAAAAGCCCTTACCCGTCTTTGGAGTCTGATGCTGCTTTTGTAGGTATTGACGAGGGGGAGGGGTTCATACTTTGCCCGTAAGGCCATTAATTGGACTTCTTCTGCCTGTTTTCTAGCGAACCTTATAACCCGGTTGAGCAAGCAAGGGCCTACCATGAACAAAAGCAAAAGAATAATAAGAGGTCCGGCTATTGCTGTTATCAATGAAGTAAACCAGGGGCTGATGTTGAACCATCCTTCAAACCGTCCTGGTTGATTAGCTATCTTTCTTCTTTCAAGACTATTCCTAAGGTCGTCTAGATTCTTTGTAATTACACTGGAGTAGTCTGTGTAAAAGCAGCATTCTTCCCCTAAAGCCTGGCATATCCCTCCCTGTTCTAGTGCAAGGAGATCAAGCCCCCTTCTATTCTGAAGGACCATCTCTGCTAAAGAATCCAATGATGACTTCATGTGTCTCAGAGTTATTTCTACCTTTTCTATATCTTCATCTAGTTGCTGTCTGAGCCTCTTGTTCCATTGTTGTGTTAGTGATAGAGCTGTTCCTCCAGTAGCTGTGCCTGCGATTCCCACTCCTAGTATGCCCACCAGGGCAAGGGCGGTTCCTATCTCTCTTTTATGTCTAGAAACTGAAAGGCCTCCTGCTGGGTCTATAATGCACAAGAGTCATTACTTGTCTTTACAGCTTCTAGGTTGACACAAGGTTAGTCCTGGGGCATACATAACATTCCCACTTTCTAGCATTTAGTCTATCCACCTCCCTTCAGCACTGTTCCCATTGTCCATTGAAGTAACCATCTGCTAACAAGCAGAAATCGGTTTGGAGAGTAGGCCAGACGCTCTCTGTTGTTCCTTTATTTGAGACAGCCTTGACGACATTTCTAGTAGCGATGTTCACCACTGACCAGATGATGGTGCAAGGCCTGTGTGACTCGTCTGATGACTCAGCCTTCCCATGGGGCCATAGGAGTAGAATTCCGATGGCCAGGAGCATCAGATTCATTTCTGTAAGAACAAGGGGATTTACCTTAAGGAGTTCATCCTTAGGTTGGGGGTTAAGAAGTTTCCGGGAGGTCATATTTGATGTTCCTTGCCAGGACCCAGATAGGTGTATTCGAGTCTGCTGGCATAATACAGCCGAATCCTTGGCCTGTGGTTATAAGCGGGTCCGGGTCTCGCCATTGCTGGGTTAGAGGATCTCTCCACCAGACCTGTATTGCTGGTGTCTGGGGTAACTGTCCCCAGTGTTTTTGAAATCTATTGTAATGTACATTTTTGGAAAAATTTAAAATATTTAAAACAGTTTTATTTAAAGAATTTCTCATTTAAATTCAATTTACGTTGTTAATACCAATGTTCCTTTAAAAAAAGACAATTTATTGGACCAAGTTTGTTTTGTTAGAACTTCAAGGCCTGTAAATTCTCCTAGAATTTAAGTTAAACATGCTGAGATGGATTTGAATTGCTTAATTGATACAACTTGGTAGGGTGGAGGTCCACAGTCTGTAAGACTAGCCTTCAGGAACACCTCTATGGAATGCTTGCTGCAAAATGCTCCGCGGGTATGCCTGTCCTTCCAGCCTCTGTGACGTTCCCCACCTGAACTGTGGCCAGAAGGCAGGAGCCAGGACCTCAGGCTGCAGAGCAAATTCAAATACCCGCCACCTGGGAAGGCTGGGGAAGCAACAGATGCCCCCAATCCAGGGTTGCATAATCGTGTCCCTCCGAGTGGGTGAAAACCCACAAGAGAATGCAAGCTTCTCAAAGCCTATCAGAGAAAGGGTCTCCGGCACACAGGCCAAATCTCCATCAGCGCCATCCACAGGCTCACCACCAGTCAATAGGAGAATTCGTTCATCCTTAGCCCATGCCTTCACTGATTTGGAGATGTTAAACTTTCTCCATGCCACAACTTGAAACGCAACAGCCACAGCAAACCACAGCACACAGTCAACAAACACATGACATACATCACAAAACAATTCCTCCTGGAGCATAGCTTCCTTGAAAGTGTAATTTCCCATCTTGCAGAGATTCTAGCTTATTAAACTGGTCTCCAAGACCCACATTGGGGATACTTTTGAGACAGGGTCTCCCTGTAGCCCCAGCTGTCCTGGAGCTCACTCTGTAGAACAGGCTGGCCTTACTCTGCCTCCCAAGTGCTAGGATTAAAGGCGTGCACCACCACGCCTTGCTAAATACCTGTAACTTTAGACCAGTTTAATTTGGAGATCAAATCCAGTCTTAACAGATAACAAATAAAACCTTTAGAAAACCAGTTTAGAATTTTTGTAGAAACTTAGGAACCCGGGTTCAAATTAGGCCTTTGAAAAGGTTTAAGAGGCATGCCGAAAGTAAACTTAATTTATGTGCACAATATAGAATGAAAAAACTTTGAAGTGGCCACTTGTAACAGAAACCAACACAGAGGAACACACATGACACAAATCTCAGACACATGAGAGAACAGTTAACACACAGAGAGCTTGCATAGACATTTGACTTGGACTGGCAGTCACGTTTCCAGTGATACCCCTTCTTACATCTAGGCCAAGGAGTGGGGGGCAATCCCTGATTCCTCTGTCCTTTATCTGGTCTTTCTTTTTCCGGGCATTCCCTGCGAAAGTGACCTTCCTTACCGCAGGCAAAATATTTCCCTCTTGATTCGGCCCTCTCTGTGGTCTTTGCTTCCTTTTGGAGAGATAAAGCTTGGGCCAAAGCCACCATGAGGGCTTGAACTTTGTGAGATTGAGTTCCCACATCCTGGGTGGCTATTATCCAGGAATGCATTGTCCGGTCCCTGAGGCTGGCACAGGCCTGTCTATGGTCACCATTCATACCTTCCCAAACAGTCAGCTTAATGAATTGATCTC